>JAPMUY010001372.1:85000-122500 GCA_026901105.3 Galaxias olidus
TCTGGCGTCAGGATTTGCAGTCTTTATAGGCTGGTGTGAATTAGAAGCCAAGATACATAATTGTAGGGCTAACAGCACCATCTAATGGTGAGGACAGCATACTAACATTTGTACTAAAATTGGAGGTTGCCACAAAGTGCTTAATGTTTTAGTCCGTTTTAAAAATATATTCTCACTTTATTCATTCTTTTTTTTCGTCTGATTTCTCTGTCATGTAAAGCAAGTTGAGCTGAACCTGTTCTATGGAATGTGCTACACAAATAAATAATAATACTATTATTAACAGTCCTATAATATTTGTTTACAGCGGTACTACTTACACTCCTCTAGACCCAGCTGGTAAGCTAAGTTCTGCAGCCCTTTGACCTTCTCCATCAGGTTGACTGTGGTCAGGCTGCCCAGTTCTAGAGAAACAACATTACACAAGTTTGTTACAGACTCTAAAGTTAATACTCTATGCTCATTTTCTATAAAATATTAAATGCTTTAAAACACATTTATAACATTTTCTCAGTTCTTTAACCTGGTGTTTTTCTAGTTACATATTATAAATCGTACCTTCTATATTTTCAAATGTCTGTTGCATTATTAGCATTACAGTACTAGCACGCGGCAAAGCAGATGAAGTCTTGTAAATGTCACATATCATAGATTTAGGGTTACTGTTTATGTTGACTCAGGATTATGAAGAAACGTACAATGATGAAATGTTATTCATTAATAACCTAAGTATTTCAGCTTGGTATAGATTATAATTAAATGAAATACGCCTGTAAACTATGATGCAATATGAGCCCATCCCTTTCAAAACAATAGCCTAAGCCTATCAGGGAAGGGCAAGCCTGTTACTATTCCAGCAATGTGTATGTGAATAGCTAGTTACTTTTACTAGTGGAAAACGCTATAAAAACACATTAAACTACGATATATTAAATATATAGAGTACCAGACAAAAATTAATGGGAAAGTGTGTCCAAACTTTTGACTGGAGCATTAAATATAGAATTTCTTTCCGTCTCACTATAGCATTGTATTTTTGCATCAAATCTTATTTGCGAAGTAGAGCTGTAAATATGTATAGGCCTACTGGATATAGTGCAGTCCTTTCAGACTCTGTGTCTCCACACCTTTTAACATCTCAATATCTTCGCTTTCCAACTCAGCCATCCACTTAGGAGGGGAATTTGTGATTGGCTTTAAAAGAGAAGAAAAGACAGATGTGAATTCTTGTTGATATTATATACTGAGGAACACATTCAGAAAGCTATTGACTCCATTATATAACTTACGTTCTTACAAGTCGCTGCAAATTCTGCAACACCAGGCACTGTGAGAGAGGTGACAGGATTTATAGGGTGAACAACACAACACAGAAAGTTCCAAAGAAACCAATGGTATGGACAAAATTTGACAAACCTAGCTCTGGCCACAGGTCAGGTGAAGACCTGTCCAGCTTCTCAAAGCTCAACAGGGAGGGTTCGAAGTCATCACCTGAGTAGATGGTTGACAAAGAAAGATTGGCAAAGAACGTCAATGACTACACAACAATATTCCTTAGCCAAAAATATATCAGCAATGCAGATCAGGTAGGTAGGACTTTTTTTATCATGGGATATCAGGGTGACTAAGGTTACAACAAATGACATTTAAGCGTGATCATGTAAAGACTACACTTTTCTCCAATTCAGTTTCACCTCATAACAGTTACTTATGTTTCCTTATGAAACTATGCCTTGGTTATGTGTAACCAAAGTTATACATGTTGACTCATGTTGTACTAATAATACAAATGCCGTTGGTTACTAGTACTACTAGTGCTTCTTAGGGCTGTTCAATAGTTAAACTAGCTAAACATTTCCAATGACTACACACCAACTCAGTGGGTTTTTGGATTCACAACTCACACAAGAGCACAGCATATAGTTTGACTTCGTACTATTTGAGTGTTGGAGTGGCTTGAACTCAAACGAGATAGATTTACTTTAATAAATGATTGTGTTATCGAGCTTGTTTGTGTCAAGCTTCCAACAAAAACACATTACACAACAAATGTCCGTACGTTAGGCTAGACAAAAACAGTTGCTAGTGTGAGCCTTAGAGAAGGAGAATGGCGAATGTAAATATTCACAGTAAAGTACTCATATTTGTATTTCATTTATTCACACTATTCTGTAAGTTCGAGTCAAAAATATGGGCAGTTTTATGGCTTTAACAGTGTCAAAATTCAATTTTATACACTGCATAGAGGGAAACGGAATTAGAATTTACCTCCATTTGGAGACGCCATCTTCAGAGATGGACATGTGATCAACCACAGCCAATGGGAAGCGCAGCTCCAAAGTGCAGTACAGTGTACTGCCAGGGAGTGTCGTACTTCAACCTCTTAATTGAATCCGTTTTGTTATACTTGTTGGGTCAATTAATTCCTGTGTCCTAACATAATCCTGCACATAATGGTATTTATTTACTGAACTCATGAGCCATATGTAAACATGTTTTAGATATCTCAAACTAGAAGTGTACACAAAAACAAAGACAGTAGACCACAGGCAGCAGTAACATTATTACATTTTATTATGGAAATATCTACAATATAGTGAAGTTCAGTTGGGGAAGTAACAACTAATAACCGTTGAAATGTAATACCATCATTTTAACCTACAAGTAACCCACACAGGTTATCATAGATTAAAGTTTCACTGGACCCTTTCAGGCACTTAAGATTAATATTGCAACTTAAATACTTGTTAAGGCAGTTCATTCATAAAATTATCTCACAATATAAACGTTATAAAGTAAGGAATTTTCACATCTTATTCAGATACTTATCTTCTCCTAATATTGCACAACACACCCACATCCAAATTTCACGTCTTCATGTTCATGAAACATTCAGTACACATCACCAGGGGCGGAATTTACTTTGGGGGGGGGGTATGTCACCCACTGCCACCCACTTTTTTACAAGGCAGTGTTGGACACCCAGCTTTCACAGTCTGAAAACAAACTTTTATATATAAAAACAACTGTAGAAACGGAAACTGTACTATGTGCCCCCCCCCCCCCCCCCCCGGCGCCTTTTAAACAAAACTTCCACCGATGCATATCACAAACTAAACACTCTGAAATAGACAAATAAAAAGTGGTAAAATACTTCAAAAAGTAAACTGTCAGTTTTGTAAACTATGAAAATATCTGGTTGTACTATAAAAGACAAGGTCATTCTGTGAGAAACATGTCTGGAAAAACGTACCTCATATATAAAATACTTTCTGACACATTAACACTAGTATATGGCTGAGGTTGCACTTTCTAAAATCCCTCAAATGCTTATCTTTGATCTTGCCAGTGAAACTATGTAGAATTTCAAGGACAGAAATCACAAAAGACAAATGATATAAGGTCACATTCTCAAGAGTACCTGAATGCAGGCGTCTCCATTACAATACAGTTTTCAACTAGAGCTTTGTGTAGTTAAATCCTCATGTGATAGGTAGGAAAATTGGTCAATTAGACTAGAACTCCCAGGAGTCCATCCACCGAAGGCCTGCCATGGTGCTGGTTGGCTCGTGTGCCAGAGGGCCCCTCATGCCGTAGGAAAGAGGATGGTACAGGTAGAAGCTGGTGGATAAATGGTAAACAGCTATGAGCTAATGTTGTAAGTGTGGGAGTTGCGTTTTGGAAGTTAAGATCAGCTCACTGGTAAGGTAGGGTAAGCTTCTGCCTTCATGATTTCAGCTGTTTTATCAAATGAAACGTAACCTGTGTTTCTGAGAAACTGCTCCATTATTACATTAGCCTTAAAACGCTGTGGATTAAAATGAACTATATGAAATTATTAACAATGGGATGTAATTTAAAGTGACTATTAGGTAGTTTCTGGTTTTGGGAATCCCTACCATTCGTTTAGTGAAATTATTTTACCTAACCGTCACAAAGACATGCAGAATGCTCATGGTCACTGCAGGTCACTAGCACGATTAACAAATATACTCCAAGTATGATACTCTCTTCCTGATTTAGTGACAGACTTCCTTAAGCCATAAAGCAATTCGTCACAGTTTCGCGGGAGATTGTAACCGGTGCCAGACAAAATGAGTGCTAAATTTTGAGACTCCTAGGGAACGGACCTGAACAGTGACAATCTCCCATAGACATTACAATGTGCAAACTGTAGAAAGGTATTGATAATACGTTAATACAAAAAAAGTTTCCAATGTTGGTTTAAAGCACTTAAAAGTTACAGTAATCAGCTTGCCTGTAAAGGATGCTGAAGACTAGCACCACCTGCCCGCCTCTGAGCAGCCAATGGGAATAGGGTGGACGGAGCAGCAGGTCAGCGTTTTGCAGGAGAGTGTCCAAAGTTATACCTGGGAACGACAGATAAATATCTTCTGAGCAATGGAATACAAGAAACTTAAATACAAACACGGAAAGTATTTTTTCTACAAATTTTTTTTTTATTTTTATCCCTTATAAATAAACAGCTTTACAAGTAGGGGCTGGGATGCCCAAGTGATTAGCTTACCAGTCAGCATGGAGCTAGCAGTATGCTATTACTGATAAGAATACCTGATATCATGGCTTCTAGGATTATTAGCTTACAGTACCTGTTAGCATGTTGCTAGTCCTTATTATCTTACTTTACCTGTTAGCATTGTGCTAAAAGTGATTAGCATACGTTTTATTATGATGCTAGTCCTCATTAGCTTACCTGTTAGCATTGTGCTAATAGTGATTAGCCTATGTGTTATTATGACGCTAGTCCTGATTAGCCTACCTGTTAGCATAGTGCTAATAGTGATTAGTCTGTGTTATTATGATGCTAGTCCTGATTTGCTTACCTGTTAGCATTGTACTAATAGTGATAAGCCTAAGTGTTATTATGACGCTAGTCCCGATTACCTTACCTGTTAGCATAGTGCTAATAGTGATTAGTCTGTGTTATTATGATGCTAGTCCTGATTAGCTTACCTGTTAGCATAGTGCTAATAGTGATTAGTCTGTGTTATTATGATGCTAGTCCTGATTAGCTTACCTGTTAGCATTGTGCTAATAGTGATTAGCCTACGTGTTATTATGACGCTAGTCCTGATTAGCTTACCTGTTAGCATCGTGTTAAAAAGCATGGCTGGGAAGTAGTGATGGTAATAGAGGATGCGTCCCATGGTGTAGAAAGGAGCGTAGTGAAGGAACCAGCCAAACAGTAGCAACCCGCCTCCGTCCAAAAGCACCCAGCACTGCTCTGCAACGCACACACACAGATTTCAGCAGATATTTTTGGTATGGAATGATTATATTGACCGTAACATGCTTATGTGAACTGCCACTTCCCTATCAATTTGCATTGTGACAGATTGTACGTTCCTTTTTTTATAGGCATTGTTATTAATACAACAGAATTGTATTAACTTAAAATTCAGTTTCTGACGGCACTTATCTCTGCACATACACAACCCTCCACAGATTAACGTTAACATGGACCAGGATGGGGTTCGTCTCTCTCTCTACCTGTTCTCTTCTGGTCCAGAGGAACGTGTCTCTGTAGAGCCAGACAAGCCCCAGCTACCATAACGATGTACAGCCCCAGACTGAAAAGGTTGAGCCACCACACAACCTGAAACAAATCATAGAATACCATCATAGAGAAATAAGCATAAAACTCATTAAATACAGCTCCACTTTCCATCCAAGATGGATAATAGTACATTTAATATTATGATAATAAAACATTGTGTTGATTAATGCTGCACTTTCCACATAATGGGAAAATAATGGTTGATATTATATCTATGAAGTGTACAGCACTTGAGTACTAATGAAAGACTTTGTTGCACCCTGAAGTAGCACACTGAAAGTTGCTTATAATATTAAACTATAGAAAAACCATTAAAAAAGAGATGGCTCAATTGAAAACTATTAAAATAGACAGCTCAAAGTCAAACATTCATACTTAAAACACATGCACTAACACAGCTTCAGTGTAGTTGCAGCTGAAATAGGTCCAAAAAAAGAAAAGGTAAAATACAAAATAAAATAAAAATGAAGTAGCGGCGTTTTTCTACCGGGTTTCCTAGGAGATAAACACGGTAGTCTGTATCGTTCACACCAGAAAACCTCAGGCCCTGGAACACACAGAAAATGAAGCGACGACAGTTTGTAATGAAAACCTCTTAGGTACAGATTCATTATGTTATCATTCAAAAAAAACTTTTAGTTTTTAGGCATTCATTAAGTGCTTTGCACCTGATAGTTGATGGGCCAGTGCCAAGGCTTAGAGTTCATCTCAGTGTCTTTGGGTTTGAGTCCGCTGTTACCCTGTGAAGGATCAAACACTCAGGTTAAAATACATACAAAAGCTATTATGTTAATCTTTAAAAGGGGTTACTGTGGGTTTGAGTCTGCTGTTACCCTGTGAAGGATCAAACACTCAGGTTAAAATACATACAAAAGCTATTATGTTAATCTTTAAAAGGGGTTACTGTGGGTTTGAGTCTGCTGTTACCCTGTGAGGGATAAAACATTCAGGTTAAAATACATACTATAGCAGTATTTAAAAGGGGTTACTGTATTAAGTGTTGAGGCCGCTATTCTGTAACTGACTTGTTTTAAGAGTAATGATTTCTTTACCCTGATCATGACGATGTGAGACTCCAGCAAGATCTCAGAGAAATGAGGCTTTAAAACTGACAAGCTGATGTTAGGCACTAGACACACGCACACGCACACACGCATCAAAAACAAAACAAAAACACAAAAAGAGCACATTTAGTTAAATGCAAGATGCTGGTGCAATATAGTACTTTTCATAAATAATTGTAATCGAAGAATGAAATATTACATTATTGAACCATAAATAGAAGAATCAAATCTTACGTTTTAAAGCACAAAAATGATCTGAGGAACAACTTTAATAGTTACAGTAGTTATAGTATAGTTATAGTACAGTAGGTATAGTTATATTACAGAAATAGAGTAACAGGAAGGGATGGTGGTGTCATACACTGGGGATTGATGTGATCTTCAATGTTCCATTGAGAGTTTGGAGTCTCCTTCAGGTATGGACTACAAGTCACTTCTACCTGTTCCCAGCCCCTACACACACACACACACACACACACACACACACACACACACACACACACACACACACACACACACACACACACACACACACACACACACACACACACGATAATCAAAGAACGTATTTAAAACAAGACAGTTCACTTATTCAATCAAATCAAAACATTGTTCGAACATTGTTTCTGTAAACGTGTTGTAGTGTCTCACCATTTCGGCAGAGTCTTGCCAGAAGAGTAGAGTACACAGCCTGTTGCTCTGTGCAGGAAGCGCACTTTGCTGCGTAACACCTTAACCAGGTCCCCCTTTCGACCCCCACACACCTCCACTTGCCAGATATCGTTGGGGTCCCCTGTTCCATTCTAAAAATGGAGCAGAGGTTGAAAGGTAGGACACTTTTACACAAACACCAGAATCTACTGTATGTCTTCAAACACGCCCATGAATATTCCTGTAATGTTTGCTAGTTTTTTTTCAACACTTCTCTTTTTGAATTTCTCTGCTGACTCACAATGCCATAACCTGTGACCTGGAAGTGTTTCTTTGTGAGCGGTGCCTCGTGGAGGTGACTGTGAAGGTTCCGGGTGGTCCTAAAAATAAATAAATAATAATAATAACTATTCACTTGACTTATATAGCTCTTTTTTGACACCTAAAGACGCTTCACAAGAGTGGCCTACACAGTTAACAAAGATGGGGAACACCGAATCCACAAACATTTAGTGACATCAAAGGAATGTGTCAAAAAGAACAGTCAGGGTATTATATTTCACCACTGCTCTAGACAGTCAGGATAGGAATGGGAATAAAACAAGTTAGTTACCATCTTAGAACTAATGTTAAGATTTAAGCTTAGGCAAGGGCTTATGAAAGGTTTTAGGCGAAAAAAAAGACTGATGATGACTTACTCCTTGTGCTCCATTCTAATGTAGTCGCCATGGCGAACAAGATCAGACGCCCCGGAATGTGCTAAACAACACAAAACAAAGTGTTCTACAATGATAACAACAATGAGGTTCATCACACTGTAATAAATGTCTGGTCTAAATACTGTCCTGGAGTCTGTCTCACCTGGGCTGTCCCCCTCTGGTCTGTGGACCAGCCACAGATTGTTGTAGTCCTTATGGAGGTACGCTGTCACCTGCACACATACACACAGACGGGACGGTTACACAGGGATAGAGTCTACTGGGTCAGCCATTTTACGCCTCTTTGAGCACTATGATAAACTAGCTTCTACCATCTTATCCGAATATTAAAACAAAAATGATTGTTTTGGGAGGATGTGAGGGCAAATTAATTAGTTTAGTTCACCAACTAAACCCCTGATAAAAACAAAGTCTGTCAGCCTGACAACCTTGGGTAGTCAAAAATTGCCCAGCACATAGTCGCCTAGTCAATTTTCCTATTTCCTATGCCGTGTACTGGTTATTTCCAGTAGTAGTTGAACTGTTTACCACAATACGGTAAAACAGCCCCATCAAATCAAATCAAATCAAAATGTATTTCTACAGCGCATTTCATACACAAAGGCAATTCAGTGTGCTTTACACAAAGCAGACATAGCCATTGTTTGTCCAGACTGTACAGTACCTGCTGCTGTTTGGCCCCCACCCCCTCAGGATAAAGGTGCCAGTGGGAATGCAAGTAGCCCCCAGCGATCCGCAGGTTCTTCACTGTGATGGTGGAGCCATATGCCAGGTCTGTAGGGTGAAGGACACACACACACACACACACACACACACACACACACACGCAGACACACAGGTTCCGGTGTTTTGTCATTGACATTTGTTTTGACACTGACACTACTTTTTTGATGAGCAAACTTCCCTTTTTGACTTGCATAATGAAAATGTGTTTGAGGTGAAAACACACACAAAACATTGTCAGTTTGTTTGAGAGCTGGACTCACACTCTGGCATGGAGGCGTTATGAAGGTTGTTTCCATGGAGACGGGACTGAAAAGCTGAACTGAAAAACCCGTCACCAGGCCCACTGGAAAAAAACGTTAATTATAATGAAAGAATAGGACAACAAAATGGTGGCCAAAACTATCTAAACATGGATTTGGTAACAAACAATTCTGAACAAAATATTAATGTACTGAGTGAAGCTACGAGCAAATCAAGGGCCCCAGGTGAACACACAGAAAAACACTCACCTTTTGTTAAGGACCACAAAGTGGATAGCAAAGACTGTAACGTAGAGGAAGAGAGGGAGTAGGATGAGCCCAAACACCCTGGCCAGCAGGTGCTTCGCAATATCCACCTAACACAGTTGCAGAGAACGAGTAAGTGAAAGTAAGTGAAAGAAAGAGAGAGAGAGAGAGAGAGAGAGAGAGAGAGAGAGAGAGATTAAGAGATTAATTCATCTACAATTTGTGAGAATATTCTTTATGTGCAGTGTTGCAATTTACCAGTGAGAGACGTAGGTCTCCCAGAAGCCTCCAGAGATCCCTGGCTGTGTTGACTCCCACCAGCAGGATCACAAACAACCCAACAAACTTCACCCCTAGAGCACCAGCCAGGTTTGTCCCCGTCAGTACCAGCCACAACCACCAGGGGGTGCTGAAGGGCCTGGTTAACAAAAAGAACTACACATATGCTACGTCCCAAATCACATAATACACCTTTCTACTTCAGGGACTATGAACTTGTCAACTGTTGCTTTTACCCAGGTTTTAAAACATTATCTAGTCTTTCCCTTTTTATCGTCTTTCTTAGTACTGGGATCTGCGTCCTACCTGTATCTGTGAAAGTTAAACTTCACCATGCTGAGCACAGCCCCCATGATGAAGAACATGAGGATGGGGTCCAGCAGGATGTACTGAGAGATAGTAATACACCCCGTGTCTGTGACAGGAGACATAGAGGATAAATATAGAAAACACGAACAGGAAACGCCACATAGACTTAAACATTTTGTAAAAGTCATCTAAAAAAAATGAGGTTAAGAAGAACCTACAGGGATATTTAAGATACACACAGTTGGGGGAAAAAATAAAATAAACACACATACACTTAAATTAATGAATGGTCATGGAAAAAAGCTTTAAGTGTGTATTGCAGTGTACAGAAAGTCCAGAACGTTAAAAAACAGCTTATATTTTGTTGACGTCTTATTTTACGATTACAGATGTGCTCACCAAAGGCCAGCAGCAGAGCTGTGATAAGAGCAGCGCTCTGGGACTGGGAAAGCTCCAACACTGTGAGGTAGGCAAACACCGGCAGACAGGATCCCAGGGCGGCACAGAACTAAACACACAGTATATACCGTTTCGTTACATCGTTAAGGTGTCATCTGGAATGCTTTTACATAACGGTTGTTGTGAGTTATGGATGGACCTGGTCATGTGTGCATGCATGTTTTCACGTGTCCACGGGTTGCTACCGGCCGGGTTTTTGTTTTCTTATAATTTATATTATACATTTTTTTGATGAATGTGTTTTGTTGTATCGAGGGTCTGGTTTCAAAACGTATTTCTGTATTTACTTAAGTCAAGTAGACCTGTTTAAGACCAGTGTGGAAACATAGATGACCACCCTTACTAAGGAACTGTATTATAAGGTAAAGGCTAGAAGCTATAACCTTATGGCACCTACCCCTCTCATCCCCCAGTAATTGGTGTCCTCATACCGATCGCCTGGCTTCACGAAGGGGAAGGTCCCATTGTAGCCAGTCATATAGCCCGCTAAACCAATCAGCATCTGGGAAAAGAGACACATCATCTCTGTGTTAGGGATGGAAACTATGATTTTATTTTGGCCATGCAACAGGGGTAACTTAAGGTCACGTTGATGTTGATGTGTGGTGTCACTTTGAAGGTGGGATGTGAGAGGTTTTCACTGTAGAATTATGAGTACTGTACACTCACTTTCACAGCGGTACGGTAAAGTGGTGGGCTTACTTTTCCAAGAGGAGGGTGGACGTCAAAGAAAAAAGTTCGGTTGATATAGTAGCTCCCCATCTTGCCAAAGTGTGTCTCATCCCAGCTAAAAACAAATGGCATGTATGAACACTGTTGCTCACACACAAACATCACAGACACACACACAACTCAGCCATTTGAGTTTGTACACTGCAGCTGCACTTTGAGTGAACGCCACTCACCATACATGAGGAGGTTCCATGATCTTGTAGAAGCGTGTGGAGATTGACAGCGCCACCACTAGGAGAAGGTGCGCTTTATTTTGTTTCTGACCGTGAAGAGGGGCACCTCTATTAAACTCTGTCTTAAATGTCCCGTTAGTAGACTGGCTGTCTTCTTCATAATCTCCATTATCATCCACTTCAGTGTTGTTTTTCTTTAGGGTGATGTGTCTTGAAGACACCACTGGGGCGCTGTACGTCTTCTCAGTGCACTTCACGATCCTCCTGTTCCTCAATGCTGACGCCTCTTCTGCGCTTTTGCATTGTGCGATACAATCCTCCTTTGCCATTTATACCAGGAGCAAAGTCCGACCAGTTTGTTGGTCTCCTCCACCTCCTTCACGAACCGAGGTATCGTTTCGAGGTTGAATACTATCTAATGCAATACGAATAGCCAACAGCAACCACCAGCCAGGTTACATAGAAACGAAGTTCATCAGTGATTAAAGAATGCATGGATAGATTATGTCACTACTAACGTTAAGTAGCAGCGATAAGAGTATTCTAGAAAAATATTGTGCTCTGACTTGCAGCTGTCAGCTTGTATGGTTACACTTAAAACCATGCAAGACGGATGTTTCCTGAAAAATTCAAGCTCTTGATCAACACATGTGACGTTGATTGATTCGTTAAAATAATTCTTACTCAAACAGACGTATATTCGAACTGAACTGGTTAGCCGACGGCTAGCTACTAACCTGCCATACAGTCATGCTTACTGCTGTTTCAATACATGCTACGTTCCAGCTCAGTACATTAGACTACAAATCAAAAATTCGACTGACTGAGTTAGATTACACCGGATGTTCTATTGCAAGATCTGATATTAAAGCCAGCGCAGGAAGAGACACGCTTTAACTTTGCTTGAACCGAAATGGCTGTTGGAACGTGTAGTCATATTGTCTCAAAATATGAAACTGATCCAATTGAACGCATAGCCTTACATGTACTCAAATTCCCAGCATGCAACTGGATACTGTGAATGTCGATAAAAACCGCACAGCTCGCACAGCTCTGGGAGAAGCCACGAGAGGACGACAGAGTCCAAGAAATTCAAAGCCTCTGGGTCACGATATCTAAACTATGGGTCGTGTTAACCGTGAAGCCAGGAAGCTAATGCAATTTTTTATACTGATTACAAATAAAAATAATAATCATCATCATCATCTCATATTATACAATTTTAATTATTGAGTGTTTTTCTAAAACACAAAGACACTTAACATGTTCAAAACCAAACATGAAAACAGACATGACACAAAAATCCATTTAGATATTTTGGTATTTTTTATTTCAATGACTGGTAGTGATTACAGTCTGGAGGTAAACAAAAGGAATGAAATGTATTGTCATTGACCACAGTAAACACAACGTTACTGTTACAAGTTATGTTTAACCTTGATTGAATCTAAAATCCTGTTACCTTTTGTTTACCTTAGTATACGTCTGTAGGACTGTACTACTATGTGAAGTTATGCATTGAACAACAGCAACTTTCGAAATATTTGTATTTTGTGAAATGCAGAAATAGAGCATATTAGTTGTTAAATGAAACAAGACTTCCTCTAGCCAAGCTCTCCATGTATGATTGCTTGACAAAAGTTCTGTGAGCACAAAGTTCAGTCTTTTGACCGTTAAGGCACCTGGCTACCGATTTAAATTGATTAACAAAACTTCCCCACAAGTCACAGTGTTGGGCAGGAAAGTTTGAACATGTAATCTGGTACTGACAATCCTGCAAATCAGATTTTGTAATCCCTCCCAAATGAATTTGAGTTGAGTATTTCATTTAAGTAATCAAAGTACGTCATTTAGATTACGTAATATGTGACTTCCCAACACAGCTACTTATGTCTCTCTTGCATTTTATGACCCTTAAAAAATATGAAAAGGCACATGATGTTGTTTGTTCCCAGCAATAGGCACACATTAGTTCTGAAAGAAACGTTTATGCTTGCATTTTCTCTTGTTATTAAACATGTATACAATTAAAGGTATGCACAGTTTAACGGTAATTTCAATATTAAAATCTTTTGCCCTTCCAAGTTATAAAATAATTCCATCTGATATATTTTATTGAAATGCGATTTATGTCTTGCAAATTGGATATAGCCTTTTCGAAGTATGTATGGTGTGTAATAATATCAACTAAAACCTATGCGTAGTGACCTTGATGCTCAACAGGCCTGAACACCGATGGAACCTTATAATTGCAAGGTCAAAATATCCTAAAATTACATCTCAGTGTCTGCTCCACAGGGCAGAATACACATATGTCCTCCGTTACAGTGTAAAGCAATTTCCTCTTACATACAAAAAAAGATATGTTTCAAAACATTTGTACACACATATATAAATCTACATAGCTATAGTAATGATTTTTTTATAGATTTTTTTTATATTTTTGTCAAACAAAATATTGGCGATACTATACGCCTTATCAGAATATGAAACAAAAATAATACACAGTACTAGATCTGTACAAAGTATCCTGACCCTCCCAAACCAATCAGAGAAGCACAAGCGGGAATGTCATGACAAAATAAGACCTGAAGGGCCAATTGGAATGCAGTTTACCTGTGACAATGTGTGTCAATGAAGTAACAATACCATGTAAGAAAAATAAAATGGCTGCTGTCCAAAATAACAGGGGAGGAGGGCAATGGTTATTAAGCCAAGGTACCTTTCTACAAACCTAGCATAATAGTTACATTTAGTCATCCTACTATCGATGGCTTACCTGTAACACTCGGAAGATGTGGCTGTTCCAAATAATATGCCACTGCGTTTTTCCATTCAGATAAACCATGCTATGCGGGTTGATGTTTATGCTAAGCCACCATTCAGACATCGAGACATAGGCATGCTAACCTGCAGTAACCCAGTGTGTGAACTAGAATGACAGGTCGTATAGACTGGACATTCAGGCGCTGCTGTCAAAGAAGAAGACAGTTGCTCTCACTGTAAGGGTAACTTAACAGTGCATGGTGAGATTGGAGCAAACCTAACACAGTCCTTATGAGTGGTGGATCCATGGAAAGTTATTACTATTATGTTTTTTTCAAATGACCACATCAGCATATTCTGGAGCTTCACATAACAAAAAAACACCACAGGGCAGTCGTGATAAGATCAATGTCTAATACAAACATACACTGATCATAATCATGACCATTTGCCGCAATGTGGTTTCATAACGCTGTAATTTCATTCGGTTCCATGGCGGCTGTACGGTGGCCGACTGGCTACTCCTTTTCTTAACTTTGTCCAAATGCATTCCTCTGTAGCTCACTGTGTTGGAAGTGGTCATTTTGGCACAGGCAATCCTGCCAATAGGAATTGTGAAAATTTTAACTGTAATCATATTAAGCAACTTTAAAAAAAGGTCTGGGCTGATTGCGAAGTACTTCATTTTAGTTATCATTATCAAGATTACTTGTAATCTGTAATTTGTTACCATCACAAATCCTCAAACAGAAGTAATTTGATTGGCCAGAAGACCACTGTATTGGTCAGCCCTCTGAAATAATTCAGTTCCTTCTTAGTTTGAGGCCAACCATGTCAATACAATAAATAATACACCAAAACAAAAACAAAAGAATAGGCTATTGTAGTAGGGAATTATGTAGGAGCAAAATCTGCATGTGGATCTGTCTTGGTTTACTCTATACAAAACAATCCGTTCTCACTGAATCCCTTTCAGGCAAAAAATGTCCTAAATCTCATGTAATACATTCACTGCACAACTTCTGGCCCCCTTGTGTGAATAATAATAAGTACATACATTAATGTGTACTGTGTCTTTGTGTGTGTGTGTGTGTGTGTGTGTGTGTGTGTGTGTGTGTGTGTGCTGTGTATGTGTTTGTATGCATGTTGTGTGTGTGTGTGTTTGTGTGTGTTTGTTTGTATGTATGTATGTGTCTGTGTGTGTGTCTGTGTCTGTGTGTGTGTGTGTGTTTGCTGTGTGTGCTGTGCATGTGTTTGTATGCATGTTCCTTGTGTGTGTTTGATTGTGTTTGTTTGCATGCATGTGTCAGTGTACGTGTGTGTGTGTGTGTGTGTGTGTGTGTGTGTGTGTGTGTGTGTGTGCGTGCGTGTTGGGGTACAGGGAGGACGCGTGTGGACGTTTCAGCGCTTCTGCTTTGAGTGTCTAGTGCCAGGACAAGGCAGGGATGAGGAGGAAGGGATGATAAATGCAGAAGGGGGAGAAGTGATGACCACTTCCTCCTTCCTGGTCCTCAGTTTCCCGTCTCTCTGGCGTTAACCAGCACCGGGATCTCTGGGATACATTGGTTGGGTCTGGCGGAGGCCTGGAAGCCTGGTAGGCAGGTGCACTTATAGGATCCTTCGGTGTTGGAACACACTCCGTTCTGACACAAACCCACGGCGTTGCTGATGTCTTTGCACTCGTTGATGTCTGCAGGGAAAGGAGAGGGGACACGTGTACTTTAGCTAGCAGGCTGACGGAGCCATTTCACAGCCACACTTACAGAACAGCTGCTCAGACACGCGAGCTAGCCGAGTCCAACAGAGGAGAAAGGCATTGTTTAAAATCATCTACAGTAGTCTCTCTCTCTCTCTCTCTCTCTCTCTCTCTCTCTCTCTCTCTCTCTCTCTCTCTCTCTCTCATTCCTTCAGGAAATCCCTTTTATAATCTGCTTGGCTTGTTCTCCTGTTTACTCTTTCCATCACTGGCCTCTCTCCATCCTTCCCGTTCTCTCTCCCTCTTTCTTTCCCCCCTCTCTCTCTCTCTCTCTCTCTCTATCTTTGTCTCCCTCTCTCTCTATACCTCCTTTTCTGTCGCTCCATCCTACTCTTTAGGTCTCTGTCTACCTCTCTCTCTCTCTCTCTCTCTCTATCACTCTCTCTCTCTGTGTGTTCCTCACAATGCTATGTGTTACCAAATATCACAACTTTTATCCAGAGACATTTTTTTGCAGTAATCATCTTTCATGATGAGGCATGCCGTCATGTAGCGTGTGGAGCTCTGATCTGAGATGACCTCTGTACCAAACGTTACACCCATCACATGCTCCTGCTTACATTAGTATATACATCGCATGGGCTTCTCCTGACATTCTTGGCCTTCAAGTGTTGTTGTTTTTTTAATCTCCCTAAGTTTGGCACGCAACGTCTGATTGTCATTTACGTGCAGTCAAACTTTAACCCCAAACCCTTTAATGCCTGTGTCCTTCTCAGATGTGGTGCAGCGGTATGTGTGTGTGAAGTTGGAAGGGGAGGGGAGGGGGTGTATTTCCATCTCGATGCCTGGAGGGGATGAGGGGGATGATGGCCTCCTCCTCCGGGGGTTTCGGAGCTGATTGGGACCGTGGAGGGTGCCATGGGAACGCCGCCTGGCGTCCTTGAGGCTGATGGCCGTGCCTCTGCGTGCGGAGACGGATTCCTGCTTCATCCTGTCACCCCTAACACTCCTGTTACCGCCGGCCTTTCTCTCGCTGTCTACCCAAACAAACAGTGAGCGCTTAGAGGGTGTGTGAGATCCCCCCCACCCCCCGCCCCCCCGCCCACCCCCATTCTCCATTGCAAGGCCTCCGGGCTGTTGGCAGTCGATGGGAGTTTAGACCAGAGGAGAGAACGATTTCACAGTGTTTAAGGAGCCTTGTTAGATCAGTTTCCAACTGAAAACGAACCAAAGCTAGATTGTTTAAAACCCCAAAGCTCCCCTCGTCTATTTGAGCTTGGGGGGTAGGATTGCGTGTTGAGTTGGTTCAAGGAGAAACCAGCGGAGAAATGAAGCCAGAGAGAGTTCTATCTCTATTACTGAACCTGTCCCCAACCAGTATACACCCGAGCGATCTTCTTCTTCTTCTATGGTTTAATCTACACCCAGTCTCCCACAGAGGAATATGTCTTTTAAATATGATTAAATGATCTGTACATTTACTAAACTATGTCATCTGGATTTGGAAACCAAACAGAGAACACGTTTCTAGTGAGAATACAAGTGATAATTCATACCTGCACAGATGCAAGTTTGCGTGGATATTAAGCAAAGTTATTCAAAATCTCTGAGTAGGTTTTTAGTCCTACCTATGCAGGCCATCTTGGTGAGGTCTAAAAGTGATCCTACCTATGCAGGCCATCTTGGTGAGGTCTAAAAGTGAACCTACCTATGCAGGCCATCTTGGTGAGGTCTAAAAGTGATCCTACCTATGCAGGCCATCTTGGTGAGGTCTAAAAGTGATCCTACCTATGCAGGCCATCTTGGTGAGGTCTAAAAGTGAACCTACCTATGCAGGCCATCTTGGTGAGGTCTAAAAGTGATCCTACCTATGCAGGCCATCTTGGTGAGGTCTGAAGTGAACCTACATATGCAGGTCATCTTGGTGAGGTCTAAAAGTGATCCTACCTATGCAGGCCATTTTGGTGAGGTCTAAAAGTGAACCTACCTATGCAGGCCATCTTGGTGAGGTCTAAAAGTGATCCTACCTATGCAGGCCATCTTGGTGAGGTCTAAAGTGATCCTACCTATGCAGGTCATCTTGGTGAGGTCTAAAGTGATCCTACCTATGCAGGTCATCTTGGTGAGGTCTAAAAGTGATCCTACCTATGCAGGTCATTTTGGTGAGGTCTAAAAGTGATCCTACCTATGCAGGTCATTTTGGTGAGGTCTAAAAGTGATCCTACCTATGCAGGTCATCTTGGTGAGGTCTAAAGTGATCCTACCTATGCAGGTCATCTTGGTGAGGTCTAAAGTGATCCTACCTATGCAGGCCATCTTGGTGAGGTCTAAAAGTGATCCTACCTATGCAGGCCATTTTGGTGAGGTCCAGCTCGTATCCGTCAAAGCAGTCACAGGTGTATCCTTCCCTGACCCGGACACAGCGTCCGTTCTCACAGCCGTTCAGGATGCCACACTCCTCCGCTCTCAGCCCCTCAAAGCCCTCGGAGCGATCTGAGTGCAGACAGGGGCAATATCACACCAAATGTTTATTTCCACCGTATATCAGCCATTACTTAAACAGTAATAAAGGTACTGTATTGAGTTAGCATGGGCAGTGGAGGCGCCATCCAAACTTACAACTCGTTGCATTATTAAGCCTATTAGACTGAAGAATGTTATGTTAGTGTGTTAACTAGTCCCCAATGTGTGTTATCAACTCAACGATTGGGTCATAAAAGCAGCGTTCTGTTCTACAGATAATAATCAACGAGAAGAGCTAAGTCTAAAATAAAACTCAAAGAAGTCAATCAAAATCATAAAAAGCATGAAAGAACTTCCCACTAAAAGAAAATGTTCCTAATAAACACAATAAACTTACTATCTATTTAAAAAAATATAATAAAAGTACTACTATCTATTTAAAAATAAATAATACACTTACTACTATCTATTTAAAAAGCCTTAAAGATGCTTATTATTATGTTTTGTTTCTGAGCTCTGTGGTGTCAGGTGAAAGCCAACTATAGATACCCACAGTACAGTAGCACTCCCCACACACAAAGAGAATGCTAAAATAAACACAAGAAATGCTCTACTTCCATTTAGTTATATCTATTTAAAAAAGCCTTCTTGCTTTATATCTATTTAAAAAGCCTTCTTGCTTTATATCTCTTTAAAAAGCCTTCTTGCTTTATATCTATATAAAAAGCCTTAAAACCGTTGTATTATTAAAATGCTATGTTCTTGGAGTTCTGTGTTGTTATGTGACAGATAGCTAGCTAGCTACCCACCGCTGTAGGGCCGGAGTGGGCGGGGCTGGAACTCCCGAGGCCGATGGACGGGTAGTCGAGGGGCCGGGGCGGGCAGTGAGGGGTCTCTGCGGCCGTAGTAATTGTCGTTTGCCGTGTCCGTGAAGAGGGGCACGCTGTGGGGACCCTCGGGGAGGTAGTAGGTGCCTCCTGGGAGGGGGCCCCCGTAGTTGTCCCAGTCTGAGGGGAGGAAGGGCCCGTCCGGGGCCTCTTGGCCGTACTCGTAGCCCGGACGCTCACGGAGACTGTCGGCGCCTCCTGTGGCTCGCCTGGGCAGGTTGCACATCAGCGCGTAGTCATCTGAACACACACATGCACGCACGCACGCACGCACGCACGCACGCACGCACGCACGCACGCACGCACGCACACACACACACACACACACACACACACACACACACACACACACACACACACACACACACACACACACACACACAGACACACATAGATAGACACACACACACACACACACACACACAGACAGACACACACACACACACAAAGATAGACACACACACACACACACACACACACACACACACACACACACACAGACACACACCATGAGAAGGCTGACAACCTATACCGTCTAATCAAAGCCACTTGAACTCAAAACCTAAAACTTGGTTCCATTTCCCTCCTGACAAAATGTGTGATGATACAAAGAAAAAGCCTAGAGATGGCTCTAAATGTGTGTCGCAGAGGGTCAGTAGTGACTAGGGCAGCAATGACCAGACTCTCTCATGGGGCAGTATTGATTAAAGGGCAGAGGGTCAGTAGTGACTAGGGCAGCAATGACCAGACTCTCTCATGGGGCAGTATTGATTAAAGGGCAGAGGGTCAGTAGTGACTAGGGCAGCAATGACCAGACTCTCTCATGGGGCAGTATTGATTAAAGGGCAGAGGAGCAGTAGGGACTAGGAGCAGCAATGACCAGACTCTCTCATGGGGCAGTTTTGACTATAGGGCAGAGGAGCAGTAGGGACTAGGAGCAGCAATGACCAGACTCTCTCATGGGGCAGTATTGACTATAGGGCAGAGGAGCAGTAGGGACTAGGAGCAGCAATGACCAGACTCTCTCATGGGGCAGTATTGA
Source organism: Galaxias olidus (assembly GCA_026901105.3). Classification (NCBI taxonomy): domain Eukaryota; kingdom Metazoa; phylum Chordata; class Actinopteri; order Galaxiiformes; family Galaxiidae; genus Galaxias; species Galaxias olidus. The sequence goes on from JAPMUY010001372.1 coordinate 105,051, forward strand.
CTATAGGGGAGAGGAGCAGTAGGGACTAGGAGCAGGAATGACCAGACTCTCTCAAGGGGCAGTATTGACTATAGGGCAGAGGGGCAGTAGTGACTAGGGGCAGCACTGACCAGAGTCTCTCAGGGGGCAGAAGGCACACTGACCAGACTCTCTCAGGGGGCAGAAGGCACACTGACCAGACTCTCTCAGGGGGCAGAAGGCACACTGACAAGACTCTCTCATGGAGCAGTATTGACTATAGGGCAGAGGGGCAGTAGTGACTAGGGGCAGCACTAACCAGACTCTCTCAGGGGGCAGAAGGCACACTGACCAGACTCTCTCAGGGGGCAGAAGGCACACTGACCAGACTCTCTCAGGGGGCAGAAGGCACACTGACCAGACTCTCTCATGGAGCAGTATTGACTATAGGGCAGAGGGGCAGTAGTGACTAGGGGCAGCACTGACCAGAGTCTCTCATGGGGCAGAAGGCACACTGACCAGACTCTCTCATGGGGCAGAAGGCACACTGCTGGCTCCAGGCCACTCCATGCAAACAGCAGCACTCCGTGTAGGTGGTCCTCTGTCCCAGGAGAGGATGGCTGCACACAGACTCCTCCACCAGCGTCTCCCAGCAGATGTCCAGGTGGATGTCCTCATCGTCTGGACCTAGGCTCTCTGGAGGGCGGGATGGAGTGTGGGGTGAGTGTGTGTGTGTGTGTATATGTGTGGGGGGTGGGGCAGAGAGAGAGGGGGAGAGAGGTGAGGTGTGTGTGTGTGTGGGGGGGGGAGAGAGAGAGGGAGAGGGGTGTGTGTGTGTGTGGGGGGGGTAGAGAGAGAGGTGGAGAGGGGTGAGTGTGTGTGGGGGGGGGGCAGAGAGAGAGGGGGAGAGGGGTGAGTGTGTGTGTGTGGGGGGGGCAGAGAGAGAGGGGGAGAGGGGTGAGGTGTGTGTGTGTGTGAGTGTGTGAGTGCGTGCATGCGTGGGTGCGTGCGTGTGTGAGTGTGCGTGAGTGTTTGTGTGTGTGTGTGCGTCTCACCCTCGCTGGTGTTGAGGCTGATGCAGCGTTGTCTGGTGCCGTCCAGAACCAGAGGCGGACTGCAAAAACAGTTAAAGGACCCCGCCGTGTTCACACACACTCCGTCCACACACGAGTCCTCCGTTTCACACTCGTTATAGTCTGCAACACACACACACACGCACACGCGCGCACACACACACACACACACACATACACACACACACACACGCACACACAGAATGGTTTCACAAAAGGAAAAAATAAATATATTGTAAAAATATATTTAAAAAGGCAACAGAGTGAGTGACAATTCAATCGGTTTGACACAACATTATTTAAAATGAGACAGTTAATAAAGCAGCATTTCTTTGCAGTGCAGCGTTTGAATGGATGGAAGGCGGGCGTGTCTCCTCACCCACACACTGCAGCAGGACGTGGTCGTAGTAGTAACCAGAGCGACAGAAGCAGGTGAACGAAGGGAAGCGGTTGGAACACTCCCCGTTCTTACAGAGATCAGGAGCAAACATGGCACACTCGTCTACATCTAGAGGGGCAGAGAGACAGAGCGAGAGAGAGAGAGAGAGAGAGAGAGAGAGATGCATATAGAGAGAGAAACAGAGAGAGAGAGAGACAAAGAGAGAGAGAGACAGAGACAGAGAGAGAGAGAGAGTCAGAGAGGAGAGAGACAGAGACAGAGACTGATCATTTGTAAATCCGTTAAAAAGATGAAAAGGTGGGTTTGAGCGTAATTTAAGTTGAGACATAAAGGCCCGGTTTCCTGTACAGGGATTAAGCCAAGTCCTGGACTAAAAAACATTTCCAATGGAGAATCTCCATTGACAGCGAGACTTAGTCTAGAACTAGGCTTAATCCCTGTACGGGAAACCAGGCCAAAAAGACCCAGAGAGGGGAGGACATGCTGATCATTTGTAAATCAGTTTAAAAAAAGAAAAAGAAGTTTGGTTTGAATGTGACAGTTAACGGACCAGGAGGGGTTCGGGATTAAATCCCTGACTCAGACAAAACGCTGACCACACCCATCTTTGGTGTGGACCGTAACCAAGGCAACTACAAAGTCAACGCCACGACCAGTTGTTGATCCCGACACACACACACACACACACACACACACACACACACACACACACACACACACACACACACACACACACACACACACACACACACACACACCATGGTCTGCTCTCCATTAGAGAAAGCACTTGTGTTTGATTAGGTGGTGTGGCAGGGAGTCAGACAGGTAGCCTGTCAGGCCCAGGCAGAGCCAGGGGCTACCGAGGAGGTGTGGTGTTACCTCTCTGTTCTCCCTTTCAAACGCTCGCCCCGGGAGGAGACACAACATCAAACGGAGAGCTGAAACGGCAGTTTGCTCCGTGGCGACGCTGAGTTACGAGGAACAGGAAAACTGGGAACCCTCAGGCTTGTACATCCACTGAGAAACGGTAGCCAGCGGCTGAGGGTCTGTGTGTGTGTGTGTGTGTGTGTGTGTGTGTGTGTGTGTGTGTGTGTGTGTGTGTGAGATATAAATATATATATATAGAGAGAGAGATTGTGTGTGTGTGTGTGTGTGTGTGTGTGAGATATAAATATATATATAGAGAGAGAGATTGTGTGTGTGTGTGTGTGTTTGTGTGTGCGTGTGCGTATGCATGTGTGTGTATGCGTGTGTATGTCTGTGTGTGTGTGTGTAAGACAGCACAGATGTTAAAGGGTAAGACATTCAAGAGAGAGAGAGCTATAAGGAAGGCAAAGGCACTTACTGTAGCCTGTCTGTTCATTACTACATAATTAAAACAAGCACAATGTATTCAAAATGAATATGTAAGCAGGCCCCTTCAGATGTGAGCGTATGCCGTATGTTGGGGTGTGTGTGTTTTTGTGTGTATGTTGGTGTGTGTATGTTGGTGTGTGTATGTTGGCGTGTGTGTGTGTGTGTGTATGTGTGTGTGTCTATTTTGATGTGTGTAAGAGTGTGTGTGTGTGTGTGTGTGTGTGTGTGTGTGTGTGTGTGCGAGTGAGTGTGTGTGTGTGTGAGTGTGTGTGTGTCTGTGTGTGTGTGAGTGTGTGTGTGTGTCTATGTTGGCGTGTGTGTGTGTGTGTGTGTGTGTGTGTGTGTGTGTGTGTCTATGTTGGCGTGTGTGTGTGTGTGTTAGTGTATGTGTGTCTATGTTGGCGTGTGTGTGTGTGTGTGTGTGTGTGTGTGTGTGTGTGTGTGTGTGTGTGTGTGTTCATACCTATATAGAGCCGTTTGTCCAGGCTGTGTGCTGAGGTTGGAGGGGCCGGTAGCAGTCCTCTGCCGTGAGGGCACAGGAGGTCATAGTCATCTGGAGGAACAATGGTGCTGTTAGGGTCTCCAGAGAAACAACAGTCTGCTTATTTATATACAGTACTGTGCAAACGTTTAAGGCAGGTGAGAAGTCATTAAAGTTAGAAAAGAAAATATATATAAACAGTACTGTGCAAAAGTTTTAGGCAGGTGGGAAGTCTTTAAAGTTAGAAAAGAAAATATATATAAACGGTACTGTGCAAAAGTTTTAGGCAGGTGGGAAGTCTTTAAAGTTAGAAAAAAATTTATATAAAAATATAAATTAATTGTTTATTTTGTTTATCAATACATAAAATACAAAGTGAGGGAGAAGCAGATCTGTGTCAAATCAACATTTGGTGTGACCACCCTTCGCCTTCAAAACAGCAACCCTGCCTAAAACGTATGCACAGTACTATATATTTAAAAATATTTAATACATAGCATATGTCACTTTCAAAACCTAAGTCAGAGAAAGTTCAATCTTCAAAAAAGTTGATTTTGTGTCACAAGTTTTATTTACTCTTTTTTTTCATTCATGTCATTATAATAAGTGGAATGTCACCTTGAAGCGTCATTGTGTTAGCCAAGGAGAATAATTACTCAGTCTTTATGAATAAGTGACTTCCATAAGCCTCCTGACATTCACCTTCTATGCAGGCCAATCTCTGCACAGTAGATAGTGAGAGTAATCTGATTGCCATGTAATACTTTAGATTACACCTTCCGGTTACAGGATACTTTTCTCCCCTTGCAGATCAGTCACCTCGGTCTCTCTGTTATTGATAGTAACAACTACTAGACTGGCTGATGTTCTGTGATCTTTAATAACACTCTTAAATCCAACATCCCTCCTGAAATTTAGGATTGCAATATCCATCCATCCATCCATTAGCCATACCGCTTATCCTTTGCAGGGTCGCGGGGGGGCTGGAGCCTATCCCAGCCAACACAGGGCGAGAGGCAAGGTACACCTTGGACAGGTCGCCAGTCTATCACAGGGCTGACACATAGGGACAGACAACAACTCATACTCACATTCATACCTACGGGCAATTTAGAGTTACCAATTAACCTGCATGTTTTTGGACTATGGGAGGAAACCGGAGAACCCGGAGGAAACCCACGCGAACACGGGGGAACACGGAAAGACCCTTGGGTCAGGTTGGGATTGAACCCAGGACCTTCTTGCAGTGAGGCAACAGTGCTAACCACCAGCCACCGTGCTGCCAATTGCAATATATATATATATGTATATATAATTTTTTTAATTTCTTTTTATTCCTCCAGCCGTCCCTTTCAAATGTTCCCACTTCTCTCCCTCATGTCTCTCCTTCTTTTCGGCCTTCATTCCTTCCTTCCTTCCTTCCTTCCTTCCTTCCTTTCCTTCCTTCCTTCCTTCCTTCCTTCCTTCCTTCCTTCCTTCCTTCCTTCCCTTCTTTCCTTCCCTTCCTTACTTTCCTTTCTTCCTTCCTTCCTTCCTTCTCCCCCCACTCTTTCATTTTCCTCCTCCCTACCTCCCGCTAAGATCTTTGTTTCATCAAGATGGTGTTTTCCAGAGTGAAACCAACCGAAGGTGCTGTACATACCTCTCCCTGGGGCGGGACAGGGATGGATCTCACAGTCGTCCCCCCAGCCAGCGCCCACCGTGCAGCAGCACTCCTGCTTAGTGGTGTTACTGGACAAGACGTTGTCACACAAGTTAGCGCCGTTCAGGTTGTAGTAGCACTCCTTCCTCTCGACCTCCTCCTCCTCTTTCTTCCTCTCCTCTTCTCCCTCCTTTGCGGAGGGAGGGGCTGCTGGCGGCAGGAGCTTTGACATGTCATCAACTAGTAGAGGAGAAAAAAAAGCAATCGAAAGGTGTTTAGAGGAAACTGTGTGATTGTTCTACTCTGAGTTTGCTAAATGTTTTGGATTTGTATATTTTGCGTTTTTGGTGTTTCAAATGCAGGGCTTCACTCCTCCAAGGTCTCCATCACTTCATACTTTGGATTATCTCTGCCCCCCCTTCATCCCTCCATCTCTCCCTCCCTTCATCCCTCCATCTCTCTCTCCCTAACACCATCTCTCTTCCTCCATCTCTCCTTCCCTCCGTCTCTCTCTTCCTCCGTCTCTCCCTCCCTCCCTTCCTCCTTCCCGCCATCTCTCCATCTCTCCCTCCCTCTCTCCATCTATCCCTCCCTCTGCCTCTCCCTCCCTCTATCCCTCCATTTCTCCCTCCTTCCATCTCTCTCTCCTTCCCTCCCTCCATCTCTCCCTCCGTTTCTCCGTCCCCTGCCGTTGCCGCCGAGCCTCCGTCCCATTACAGGCGTGGGTTCTGCTACATTCAGCGCTAAGTAGACAGGCTTAGCTAAATGGAAACACTGGCATGTGAGTGGACTCCCCGTCCCCTCTCACATGGCTGAGTAGCACACGTCCTAAGGCAAACAGGGGAATGCGCTGCGAAAGTACACAAAGGCATAGCTGGGATTTAAGAAGCCCTGGTCGAAGAAAAACACACGCTTCCCCGACCAGGGCCCTCGGCTCCGTAGAGTAAATACTCTTCGTGCTGGTGTACACAAGCACACACCAAATACACACAGGCGCATACCTGCAGTCACGGGCAACACCACCCCAACAAAAGACACGGTAATCAGGCCGATCCGAAAATGCTGGTTTTGTTTACTTAAAAAAAACATGCAGCGTGAATTGTACAATGTTGTTAATACATGTACTTGTCACACCCCCCCTCCCCGAACTCTAACCCCCAACCTTCACCCCCCCGAACTCTAATCCCCCACCCCCTCCCCGAACCCTAACCACACACCCCTCTCTCAGATAGATGCTGTGTTCAGTTTGACCAGCCCCACTGTCCTCCTCATCACCCTGTTGTTGCTACGCACGCCTGGTTACAGCAGGGTTTAGCTCCGCCCCCTGGATGGAGATAAGACCTGAATAATTCCATTGTCTTCCTGGTTTGTCTCACCGAGCGAGCGGCATTGGCTGGTGCGGGGGTCGAATTCCTCCTGGTCGCTGGGGCAGATGCACAGGAAGCTTCCGTCAACGTTTTCACACAGCGCCCGGCCGCACAGCGCCTCGCTCATTTCACACTCATTCACGTCTGAGGCGGGAGAGAGGGAGATTATCGGCTGATAGGAATGTAAATGCAAATGGTTTATTATGTATCTTTATATACTTGGTTTTATACTTTTCTATTCATTTTTTATCATTAGGCGAGAGAGGGAAGGTTGGTGCAATGTCTCTCTATCTTTAAATGTTTTATTATATATCATTAAATAAAAAAAACTTTTTGTTTTGTATCGTTATTTCTGTTGTTTTTACATGTACAGCAACATTATTTATTCTTAAAAGCCATTTTAAATCAAGTTTAAATGACATTACATCACATCACGTCTCCTTCAAAACACAGAGGGATTATCAGTAGCCAATAGCTGCGGGTCCATACCCACACACTTGGTGGCGTCGTCCGGTGTGTTGGCGTATCCTTGGTAACACTGGCAGCGGTAGCCTCCACCGTAGTTCTCACAGAAACCTCGGTCTCCACAGAGAGTCTCGTTGGCACACAAATCCACGTCCGAGTCTGAGGAGGGCAACAGGAGTGAGGTACCAGCTTAACCTTTGAACTATCACAAAGTAATGCCGAGTGAGGTATTTAATCATTCATTATATTTCATCACGGCGTCACGCAAAACAAATCCACGTCCGAGTCTGAGGAGGGGAACAGGGGTACCTCATTTGGTATTTCATCATGGTGTCACGCAAAACAGTATCACCCAAAATTGCAGTACTGTGCATAAGTTTTAGGCAGGGGATGGTTTTTGGAAGGCGAAGAGTGGTCACATCAAACGTTGATTTGATACAGATTTGCTTTTCCCTCACTTTGCATTTTATGAATTGATAAAAAAATTCAACAATTAACATTTATATTTTTATATATATATTTTTTTCTAGCTTTAGACCTGCCTAAAACGTTTGCACAGTACTGTATATCAAAACCTTACAAGATGTATAACTACATTAATCACCAATCAACATGAATCACGTTGAATATCTCAATGCAGGCTATCATACAATTCACATAACGTTGATCAATATGTCAATGCTGACTACATATTATAGTCCAACAACATGCAAAAACTATAACATCACACACGATGGAGAATATGCACACAATAAATGTGTGTGTGTATGTGTGGTTCTTCTGTGTGTGTGTGTGTGTGTGTGTGTGTGTGTGTGTGAATTGCAAAGTGTGTGTGTGAGTATGTGTGTTTGTGTCGCCATGAAAGACAGCGAACAGAGAAGAACATCTGGAACTCCTTTTGCAGTCAACGGGTCTTAGTATCACCTCACCACCGCCCAGTGGCGTGCACAGAAACTCTTACGTGGGGTGGCCAAAGAGGGACTAAAGCCAAGCAAAAGGGTGGCAGAGAAAATCAAAATGATCAAATCTTATGGAAATTCTGTTGGGGGAAAGGTTGCTTCAGGATCCGGGGCAGGGGGCTGGGGGAAAATCAGATTTCAGAGGGCCCCCCTTAGACCCCCCACTGCCACATCCTCACTATTAAACAGTCAGGACATCGTCAGTCATGCCTCGAGCTCCACAACGCTCTCACAGCTACACTCAGCTCATTGTTGTCCTGTGTAACAAAGTGCTTTTAGGTTTAAATACAGAGCTAACTAAATTGTTACATTTCTTTGTATGTTTTTGTCCGTATAACTGGGTTCCTAAGTGAACACACCATGATGATGCAAAGAAACGAATTATATTTACACTATGATAATGGGAAAAAAAAGAATTACATTAAACACCAACAGCCACAATAAACATATGGACGCACTTATAGTTAAGACTAATTACACATCATATAATAAGACATAATCATCAAAGTACACTTAAAACAGCATTTTTGGCCAAAAAACGCATACAAAAAAAGATATTTGAGGAATCTTTGGGAAAAGTCCTTCAAATTCCTAGGCATTGAGGGAGGACAGCTAAAAAAGGTTAACAAAAAAACATTACATTTTCAACTTGGCTTCAACGCACAGTCATCTGCAACATTCCTGGCAGTGTTGTGATTGCATGCTAATCAATTCACCAGTATATAAGCATATTTTGATATGTTTGACATCTCGTGAAGAGACTTTGGCATCCTAAACAAAAAATGGCCCAGGGAAACAAATCAAAGCAGGCAGAGCGGATCTGGACCATCTCAGTTTTTTTTTAAGATACTAAAAAGGGGTATAAGAGGACAGGACCTGGCAACCAATTTGCCATTCCAAGCATGCAAATGCAACAGATCATAAAAAGGCCTTAATGAGATAAGAGGAAAAGGCCTTGTTATGTCTGTCAATGCGTGTGTGTGTGTGTGTGTGTGTGTGTGTGTGTGTGTGTGTGTGTGTGTGTGTGTGGAGAAAGAGTGGAGGGGAGGTTGACGCCGTTAACAACAGTCTATGCAATACCAGACCCACTATCCAACCAGAAAAAAAAAACATTTGTTAGCAATTTCTTACATAGGTCTACATAATTTAGTATTTCTTGGCAGACTTTGTACGGAGCAGCGGCCAAACGTAGATATAGTTATAGAGAACAGGCTGATTGTAATTGTTTAAAAAACAAACAGAGAGAGTATGATCCTACTTTTAGTTGTATCTTAGGCGGTTGCCAGGTCAGCTTGGCGTGTCACTGGTTGATGTCAAGCTGCATGTCCAGTGTCAGACGAATTACTCATGTCTGGTGACAACAGCGTTGTGACAACACCACTACTTCCTGTCCCTCCATCTTTCCCGTAGCTTTTTTTTCTGACCAGTCAAATTACTTTGTGCTGTCGAGTTTTCAAGTGCGTATTACTGTATTTATCTCGGCCTATCTTTACTTACAGGGCGTAAGGCTACTGAAATGCCCGTCCCTACTATTGCCCTTCCCTCAGAGGGAATGCTAAATGTAAAACTTAAGAGAATTAGCTTGTTGCTGCACTGTGTATATAATTTTGGAGTAAAAAAAAAAAAAGATTCCAGAGTCATGAATTATTTCGGTTTCTATTTCCCTCCAAAATGAATCTGCTTGCTTTTAATGTCTTTTTAGAGAAATGCAACGGCAAAGTTAAAGGTATTTGTCCTCATGCCATTACCATGACGACTAAAGCAGAACTTTTTAAACGCTACTCATTTCATTCTCCCTGGTTGATGAGCTTGTGCTGAATCAGTCTTTTTTTTGTGTGCAGTTCAAAAGAACTGTCACAGCATGTGGTATCCTAACTGGAGACTTTTCTAAAACTGCCCTGTATTTCCTTTTCCAAACAGCTCCAGACTAAGAGAAGGCGATTACTGCTGAATATGCCTTTTCATAAAACGTGATACCCACATTGCAGCAACAGGCTACATATTATTGGCAGGTTTCTCACTGTTGTTTCTGCACGACACATTTACATATCTTTCTAAAGTGCAACGTCTTTTCTTCCTCCAGTCCCTGAGAACGCATAAATAAATACAGCATTACACGAGGGACAAAGGAGAGTTGAGCCAGAGAAACATCATCAGTCAATCTCTTCAGGGCTTGGAGAGGTGCCTGGTCTTAGTCCATAATGGATAATTTCAATCTACGACAGAAAATAACCAACTTACCCTCCTATTATGTTCGACTTTAAGGAACAGCAATGATGTTCCTGGGTCAAATTGACCCGGTACATGTTTAACTATACAAAATTAGTAAAATAATAAAACAAAATCATCAACACAACAGGAGGGTTAATGAGAGGGAGAAACCATGAACTGATCAAGTACAATCCTATTGATGACTACAGAGTCAGAGTCTGTACACAGAGAAATTACTACAGTCAGTTCACTCCAACGACATAGCAAGTTCTGATTAGTTGACAAGGTTCTAACGAGTATTAGGTCTAAGATAAACAATCATCAAGGTGGACCACATGTTCATAATCAGCATAACTAAGGACACGTACACAGGAAACGTAGACATAACTTTATGTTATGACAAAGACACAAACTTCTAGCTCTTCGTGTCTCCAAAAAGCACATACTGTCTCTTTGGTAACCGGCCTTCATACTGTCTCTTTGGTAACCGGCCTTCATACTGTCTCTTTGGTAACCGGCCTTCATACTGTCTCTTTGGTAACCGGCCTTCATACTGTCTCTTTGGTAACCGGCCTTCATACTGTCTCTTTGGTAACCGGCCTTCATACTGTCTCTTTGGTAACCGGCCTTCACTCTGACCCTCCCCCAACACCTGAACCATATCCCAGACCGGAGCATCCACTATGATGCCCAAATTTGGCCACAACAAGACTTATCCATCTCAGGGAGTGAGGGTTGATAGGGGACCAGAGTAATGTCACTACTGATGTCCTAACATGACCTTTACTCACGGGATACAAAGGTCGAAGTTCAAAGTGGGATGTAAAGGAAGAGCCTATATGAGGCATTGATATTAAAACGGTATTCATAAGATTCACACTTCATAAGATTCATAATTCATAGGATTCATACTTCATAAGATTCCTAATTCATAAGATTCCTAATTCATGATTCATACTTCATAAGCTTCATACTTCATAAGATTCATAATTCATAAGATTCATAACTCATGATTCATACTTCATAAGATTCATACTTCATAGTATTCATACTTCATAAGATTCATACTGATTGCTGTATTCTGCTTATCTTTGTCCATACATCTGTATTTGTTCCTGTGAGCTTTCTCATGGAACTATACTGGTTGGGTACAAAACAAAAGAACAAATTAAGACAAAGCAAATGCAGAAATAATGCCAATGTCTTTACACATATTTACAAATGAAGGCAAAGTGCCCGAGTCAGAAAGCCGTCCAACTGGACTTCTGCTTTGCATTTGTCAAACAAAGGACGATGACAACACAATCCATATACTGTTCTGCTATCACAAACTGTAGAACACAGCATATGTGTAAATGGATACATCAAGTATTTTCAGTCTAAAGAAAATCTACCCCAGCTGTGAGGTCCCTGATTAGGAGGTTCATGGTCTGTAGTAAAATGTGATGTAATATGATGTAATTGAGGTGCTACTCCTGGCAGCAACCATTGAAACAATCAGTGTCTGTCGCTAGTTTTTAATCTGTACGGAACGAGACAAAAAACAAAAAACAAATAAAGAAATGCTTGAATTGGATTAAATGGAATTGTCGAATTGTTGGATTAAACGGTCTATAATAGCACAGAAAGATTAATCCTTCCCTGGGTTATGAGCTAGAGTGGGTTTGGTATGACTTCTTAGGTTTTTTTAATTGAAGTTCTCTGAGGAAGAGGGGGGTCAAGTAATATGATGTAATGTGTAAACGGAGGTGCTATTTAGCAGCAACATGTGTAGCTAGTTAGCTCACTGTGGCCGCGGCTGTTCTCAAACCTCAAACATCAGAGTAGAAGGAAAGGCCTGCGTCCGCCCTGAAATTTTCTTTAATGATCATGCCATGAGGTGTGTCCAGCTGGGAAAGCACTGAAACTGTCAGAAAGACAGCGTTACAAAAAAAAAAACGACCAATTACAATTGTACGTCCTGCCTTGTAGCAGAGCTAGCAGGCTAATCGGGAATCTAGTTTAATGACCTGTGAGAAACCATGCATTATGAGTGGTGGGATATTACAAGGCCTTGTCTGACTGAGTAAGGAAGTTATTACTTTTTCCTTCACTTTTCAACCCCTGTCGGAGTCACCATGGTTACCTATGTCAAAACTGTGAAATTACTAAAATGAGTGTGTGTGTTTGTGTATCTGTGTTTTGGGGGAAAGGGGGGGGGGGGTTGAACGTTTAGATGATGGATACAGAGAGGAAAGACGGGGAGAAGAGATCCGTCTGATTGAAAGGTGCTGAGCTGACAGGGCCAAGTATTTAATTAGACCAACCCCCTTAATAGTCTGATCCGACCCCACTTGCTGGACACGGTCCAATGAGAAGAGTTTAAATCACGCTCTACTGATCCATCACCTTACTAACCTCTAGTGTATTGGACCTAGGAAGTGGATGCGTGGTGGTGCTGATCAGAAGGGCAAGTGAAGGGAAAGTCTCTGTACCATGTGATTAATGCACAGACAACCGCAGGATAGCAAAGATCTGTGACCGCTCTGACTATTGGCTTACCTTAATGTAACCGTTATCTATTTACGGGTAAGCTAACTAACAACACAGCCTATTGTAGCCTAGCAAGAATGCTGTGACCGGTACCTCACACTCATGCAGCTAGCTAATATAACTGCACACAGCAGGTTAGCCAAACTATGTGACAGCTAGCTCGCCCTCAGACACCCTCACCCTCGGTTCTTAAGTGTAACAAGTTGTAACTGCCTTGCACTTATACTTGATATACTAAGTAAATTGATTGAAATTGTTTATATTAGGTTTGTGATGGCCCCGTTTTGTATCCTGGTGTTCAATATAGCACTTGCTTAGGTCTTATCTAGGTGTTTAGGTCAGGGATGCACTTATCTTATCTATATGACTTGTTTTTTCACCTTCTCTTGTTGAAAACACGTTTTGTAACTCCCTTTGGATAAAAGTGTCTGCTAAATGATTGTAATGATAAAGATAATGAATGTAATGAAGCAGCTAACTAGCACACAGCACAGAGCATGTTAGCCAGGCTCAGTGACCGTTTGCTCACCCTCGAGTAGCTAGATAATCAACAGCATATTGTAGGCTATCAGTTCAGAACTTTATGACCGTTCACTCACCCTCATGTAGATAACAAACACACAGCACAGATCAGGCTATCCAGGCTCAGTGACCATTATCGCATCCTCATGTAGCTAAATAACACACTGTACATTGCAGGCTAGCAAAACTTGGTGCCTGTTAACTTACCTACGTTTAGCTAACTAACAAGCAGCACATTACAGGCTAGCAAAACTCTATGGTCGTTAGCTCACCCTCACATAGCTAACTAACAGACACAATATAGCAGGCTAGCAGAGCCCCGCCGTGACTCATAGTTCACCCTCAGCACTAATGTTGTGTTTCCAAGGCAACCTCTAGGCTGGTTAGACATACATGAAGGAGGTCATTTTGAAATAGAGAAGGGCATAGCCTAATAATTAATAGACGGGAAAATAGTCGTCTGTACGTCACTTCAAACATTAACACTGTCTGGCTCGTCATTAGTGTGATTTCCATAAAGCAAAGAGTTAAATTTTTGTTGTACAAACGGAGCCAGGATTTCCTTTGCTTCTGTGTTTCAGCTTCGGTAAGGTTGGCAGACCAGATTTCATTTAAAATTCCTCCCTTTGTACAGTATAATTCTACATAATAATATAAAATAATACTATGTAATAGTTGAACATTCCGTGCCATACGTTAATAATATGAAATATATGTTTGAATGTACTGTACAAGGTCACTTTGGAGCTGTGCTGAGCATACCATGAGTGCAGACGTTTTTTGAAAGGTTGGTTCCCATGGGAACGGAATGCCTTACGCTTCAGCGACCAAACATCACATGCCGAAGACGAGTCGGGACGTCAGTTTACAGGGCAGAGTGTTTCCGATTTTTTTCAAGTTATTTCATGACCTTCACCTCAGTTGACTCCTGTCACTACAGAGGTCAGGTTTTTTGTTTTTTTTCGCTCCGCGTGTACATTACGCCAGTCAATGGAACCGTATCATTCTGAAGAACGCCTTCTTTGAGTCCTAATAGTCTGGCTGGCTGGGTGGCTGGCTGGGTGGAAAGAGGCTGACCGCGAAACAATATCCGGCCTTGGGCATGGCTGGTTAAAGTCAAAGCCACACTATATTTACGACCAGGACGCAGTACAAAACGCCAGATCCAAAGGGACCGTACTATTCATTCTCTCTCTCTCTCTCTCTCTCTCTCTCTCTCTCTCTCTCTCTCCCCCTCACACACACACACACACACACACACACACACACACACACACACACACACACACACACACACACACACACACACACACACACACACACACACACACACACACACACACATTACGTACAGACGCACATAAACACAGTACAGTTCTATCCAACACGATGCAGATGTTTGCACGCACACCCACATTTAGAAACAACACACTGTATAGATGAATCACACTGGGTATACCCTATAAACCACACACACTTGCAGGCACAGACCTATGAATAGACCAGTGGACCCATAGACAAACCAATGGACCCATAGACAAAAACATAGTTCAGATATATGCCTTATAAACGCACGCACGCACGCACGCACACACACGCACACACACACACAGACAGACACAGACACACACACACACTCACAAACACACACACATAAAGAGCCTAACTTAGCACACACACACACACAACACACACACACACACAAAGAGAAAACAGCAATGCCCTCTCAGAGCCTAACTTAGCACACACACACACACACACACACACACACACACGATATAGTTCTACGACAGATATATGCCCTAGAAATGCACGCACACACACACACACACACGCACACGCGCACACATGCACACACACACACACACACACACATAAATAAAAAGCATTCTCGCGTTCTCACAGCTGAGGTTCACCATTGAGATAACCTCCTCGTTGTAATTCCCTGTCCCCGTGACGACCGCTCCACAAACGTGGCGGGGAGAGCCAAAGACAACCGGCGCCCCCATCAGACGCCCGCCAGGCCAAAAGAAAGTGACAGCCCTCAGAGAAAACGCAAATTACACCGTCTGCCGTCTATCCACCACGCCCTTCAATATTAGATCGCTTTTTATTTTCAACAAGCAGATGAAAAGATGGCCCCCGGAGAAATGGAGGCTGGTCAGTGCAGGGTTTATTAAGGTGACGACAATGTGCAACAAGGGAACAAGCAGGGCTTATGTGTTATGGGCTGGAGAGGTGTGTGTGTGTGTGTGTGTGTGTGTGTGTGTGTGTGTGTGCGTGCATTTCTAGGGCATATATCTGTCGTAGAACTATATTGTGTGTGTGTGTGTGTGTGTGTGCTAAGTTAGGCTCTGGGAAATGTGTGTGTGAGGTAGGTGGGAGATGGTAGCTGGGCTGGATGAAGTGTGTGTGTGTGTGTGAGTGAGGTAGGTGTGTGTGTGTGAGGTAGGTGTGTGTGTGTGTGTGTGTGTGTGTGTGTGTGTGTGAGGTGTGTGTGTGTGAGGTAGGTGTGTGTGTGAGGTTTGTGTGTGAGTGAGGTGTGTGTGTGTGAGGTAGGTGGGTGATGGTGGCTGGACTGGATGAGGTGTGTGTGAGTGAGGTGTGTGTGTGTGAGGTAGGTGGGAGATGGTAGCTGGGCTGGATGAGGTGTGTGTGTGTGAGTGAGGTAGGTGTGTGTGTGTGAGGTAGGTGTGTGTGAGGTGTGTGTGTGTGTGTGTGTGTGTGAGGTGTGTGTGTGTGTGTGTGTGTGTGTGTGTGTGTGTGTGTGTGTGTGTGTGTGTGTGAGGTGTGTGTGTGTGTGTGTGTGAGAGGTGTGTGTGTGTGTGTGTGTGAGGTAGGTGTGTGAGGTAGGTAGGCGATGGTGTCTGGACTGGATGTGGTTTGTGTGTGTGTGTGTGTGTGTGTGTGTGAGGTAGGTGTGTGTGTGAGGTGTGTGTGTGTGTGTGTGAGGTGTGTGTGTGAGGTAGGTGTGTGTGTGTGAAGTGTGTGTGTGTGTGTGTGTGAGGTGTGTGTGTGTGTGAGGTAAGTGTGTGAGGTAGGTAGGCGATGGTGGCTGGGCTGGATGAGGTGTGTGTGTGTGTGTGTAGGAAGGGAAGGGTAAGATGGTGGATTCCACGGGGTTCATGAAGGAACCTGTCCATCTATCCCCTTGACCAGGTTTAAAACAGAAGAGGGTCGATGGGAACTCAAGACTCACTCTCTGGTGTGTGTTCTGAGCACTCAGATTGCCGCTCAGATCGATTCAAAAATCATCTCTGGTTACCGTTTATCTATTTCCCTGAGCCTACCTCTACCCAGCAGCGTGGCACAGAGAGAGTCCAGAGTTCCATAGTTCTATGGTTGTCCACGGTTACGGTTTAAAAACAGACAGCAGGGCAGGCAGGGGCCCTGGATGGCGGCGTAGGCGATGATGGAGCAGCCCCTAACCCGATTAGCAGCAGCCCTGTGCGGGGGGCACGCTGCAGGGAGGCCCCTGGGGAGAGCCTGGGGGTGTGCTGACACGGAGCACCGCGGCTGAAAGAGAGGGGCCGGGCAGGACAGCTGCTACTGATATGGAGGCTGTGGTCTCTCTGTGTGTTTCACCACCTCACCGTGTAAGGAGACACACGCACAGCAACACTATTACAGAGGAGAGAGGAGAGAGAGAGAGAGAGAGAGAGGGGGAGAGAAAGAGAAAGAGAGAACGAGAGAGAGCATTGTTTCTGCCGGGCGGGACAGCTGCTTCTGATATGGAGGCTGTGGTCTCTCTGTGTGTTTCACCACCTCACCGTGTAAGGAGACACACGCACAGCAACACTATTACAGAGGAGAGGAGAGAGAGAGAGAGAGAGGGGGGGAGAGAAAGAGAAAGAGAGAGAGAGAGAGCGGGCGAGATAGAGAGGGAGAGAGAGAGGAGAGAGAGAGAAAGATCAGAGAGAGGGGGAGAGAAAGAGAGAGAGAGTGAGAGAGAGAGGGAGCGAGAGAGAGAGAGATAGAGAGGAGAGAGAAAGATCAAAGAGAGGGGGAGAGAACAGAGAGAGAGAGAGTGAGAGAGAGAGGGAGAGACACAAAGAGAGGTAGAGGGAGGCAGAGAGAGAGAACAGAGAGAGGGAGAGAACTGAGAGAGAGAGAGCATTGTTCCTGTCCTCTCATCTCATCCTGTCTTTTTCCTCCTCTCTCTGCAGCAGCTCTGTTTTATTCTGCTGTCCTCCACTCTGTCCTCACAGTGATTCATATCGATCTGGGGGTGATGACGCCATAAAGGGCTTAGCGCTCAACACCTGCATGTACGCGCACACACACACACACACACACACACACACACACACAGAGAGAGACACATACACAGACACCGAGACACACACAAACACACACGCGCACCCACAAAGACACACACACACGCAAACACACACACACACACACACACACACAGGCGCGCACACAGACACATACACACACACACACACACCGAGAGCGAGACAATGACACACACAGCCTCCATC
>JAPMUY010001372.1:140000-145000 GCA_026901105.3 Galaxias olidus
GGGCTGAACCCACACACAGACACTAACAGAGGGACATGAGGCTAGGAGTCACGCAGGGCTGAACCCACACAGAGACACTAACAGAGGGACATGGGGCTAGGAGTCACATAGGGCTGAACCCACACAGACACTAACAGAGGGACATGAGGCTAGGAGTCACGCAGGGCTGAACCCACACACAGACACTAACAGAGGGACATGGGGCTAGGAGTCACGCAGGGCTGAACCCACACAGACACTACCAGTGGACCTGGCTGGCTGCATTCCCTGCTAACAGAGGGACATGGGGTTAGGAGTCACGCAGGGCTGAACCCACACAGACACTAACAGAGGGACATGAGGCTAGGAGTCACGTAGGGCTGAACCCATACAGACACTAACAGAGGGACATGAGGCTAGGAGTCACACAGGGCTGAACCCACACACAGACACTAACAGAGGGACATGAGGCTAGGAGTCACACAGGGCTGAACCCATACAGACACTAACAGAGGGACATGGAGCTAGGAGTCACATAGGGCTGAACCCACACAGAGACACTAACAGAGGGACATGGGGCTAGGAGTCACACAGGGCTGAACCCACACAGAGACACTCAGTTTCTTTAGACAGTGGCACGCCAAGCCAGAACCCAACGCTATTTAGGAGAACCTTAAAGCTGCAACAAGAAAGGATTTATTATGCTTTCTCTTGGTGTCCCCGTCTTGAATTTCTGTGTTTTATCTGATATCTGTTTTTTATGCAGTCCACTATTGCTAAAACATGTTATAAATAAAATATAATAGGATTATTAGTAGACGGATACTTGCACCTAACAACCGAGATATTCAACAAATAAACACACGCACACACATCTACACCTACGTAAATGCGCACACACACACACGCACACACACACACACACACACACACACACACACTCAAACACAACACACACCTTCACAATTCTGTCCATCCTCAGCCACTCTAAATCCAGGTGTGCAAGTGACGCAGGTGTAGGAACCTTCAGTGTTGGTACATGTTCCCCGAGGACACGTTCCAGGAAGGGCACACTCATCAATATCTGGGTAACAACAAACAAACAAAAAAGACAGTCAATCAAAATGTTTCGGAAAAACTGGCTTGCACCACAACTACAAACTAAGAGCTGTAGCCAAAGCATTCCAAAAGCATGCATTGAACAGCTTTAAACTGCCGACAGAGAGTCGGTTGACAGCAGAAGAAGACAGGGCGACAGATAAACAACTGTGCTACAGAAGCATTTACATCCTGAACACTGTGCCATCCCTGTCGTCGGTACCTACTGGGTAGAACTGCTACCTGTACCTGGTGACCAAAAGGTCATAAGTTCAAACCCACCTGAGGAACCCACCACTTATGGCCTTGAGCAATGCACTTAACCTAACATAACGTAAGTCGCTTTGGATAAAAGTGTCTGCTAAATGAATGTAATGTAATGTAATGTAATGTAAATTAGTGTGGTGTAATGTAATGTAATGTAACATAAAGTAATCTAATGTAATGTAACCCAAAGTAATCTAATGTAATGTTACATAATCAAATGTAATGTAATGTAGTGTAAAGTAATGAAATGTAGAGTAATGTAATGTAGTGTAATATAAAGTAATCTAAAGTAATGTAGTGTAAAGTAATGTAATGTAACTCAATGTAATGTAATGCAGCATAAAGTAATCTAATGTAATGTAACATAATGTAAAGTAATCTAATGCAATGTAACATAATGTAAAGTAATCCAATGTAATATAATGTAATGTACACAGACCCAGACAGAGCTCTCCGTCCGAGGACACGGTGTATCCAGTGGGACACGGCACACAGCTGTAGGAACCCTCTGAGTTCAGACAGATCCCATTGGCACAGGCCGACGCAGACTGGCACTCGTCGACATCTAGGGAAGAAACGCGTGCACCCAGCGGGACGGGAAAAAAAGCCAGCACAGACACGTAGAATCAGTGACGGGGGAGAGGGGATTAGATTTAAAAGCTTATGGTTGCCAGGTCGACTATTATTATTTGGCATTTAGAGCTTTGCCAGGTATGCCAGGTGTGCCACACCTGTATGGTACATTGAACACAATTATGTAAGAGAAAAATGCAGAGCAAAACAATATGTTTAACAAGCTATCGTCCGGAGTCCAAAACAAACATCCATTTTATGTTTGATAAAAAAAAAAAAAAAAAACTTTTCTGCTGGGGACCATTTGTAGGTCATATAAACACTAACTCTCTCTCACACACACAAATACATACCCTCTCTCTCTCTCTTTCTCTCTCTCTCTCTCTCTCTCTCTCTCTCTCTCACTCTCTCACACACACACACACACACACACACACACACACACACACACACACACACACACACACACACACACACTATTTAACAGAACTACAATTCTCTGCCTTTATTTACATAGTAAAAGGTTCTAGTTCAAAGTGACTTAATGGCTGTGGTTTCTTACCGTCACAGCTCAGCCTGTCTGCAGACGGCCCAAACCCAGGCCTGCAGTTCTGACACGTGTAGGAACCTTCTGTGTTGGTGCAGATTCCCTTGGGGCACGCACTACCTGTAGCACACTCGTTGACATCTAGTGAAATAAAAATCAAATCAATCGTGAGGTCATGGAGAGCTTCCTTTGTGGAGAGTGAATTAAGGTGTGTGTGGTGTTTTTAAGTGTCCGGGTCCAGACCTTCACACGCCTTCTCGTCCGCCGTTGCCTGGTAACCGTGGTCACAGCTGCACCTGTGGGAGCCGTCCAAATTGGAACACCTACCGTGGAGACAGGCGCCTGGCAACAGACACTCGTCCACATCTGGAGAGCAGAGAAGAAAGGGAGCTTGTAAAAGTAAAACAGTCTACTCTTCAAAGTTTCGAAGCTTTATTGAAACCCCGGGGCCTTCAAAGGCTTCCGTAAGAGCACAACAGAAGGCCTCAACCATAACTCAACACACAATTACTTCATAAACAACGCTGACATTTTGGGTTGGGGGCTTTTTTTTTTACCCCAAACGGAATGAATTACCTTGGCATTTGTTGTTGTCCGGAGACAGCTGGTATCCACGGTAACAGTTACAGTTGTAGGACCCGTAAGTGTTGACACACCTCCCCTTGCCGCACGCCGATTGGTTCAGGCACTCGTTGACGTCTGGAGGTCAGAGCGGTGATTGGTGGGCATGAGTCATGTGAACAGGAGGATCAGAGGAGAGCGTGTCTGAGACAGATTCAACACAGAGGGAATACCCCAGCTCGTCGCCAGGCAACATGATGCTTTACAACATCAAAAAAGATGGATGGAAAACGGTTCCAAACGCAGCGTGTTGGTTTTTCTACTTCCACCAGAAGGGCACGGCCACCAATCAAACCTGTGCATGCTTCGAGTCAAACACACCGGCACCGTGGACAGGAGTTATGTTTGTGGAAAACCTCATACATTCAAAGTGTTTGTAAGATGCAAAAGAAAGAGAAAGAAGTGGAGGGGGGGGGGGGGGGGGTTGGACATAGAGTGTTTTAATAATAATCATAATAGGCAATAATAGATAGCGCTCACTCAAAAGTAACGCAGCTTCCCACAGAAGGTGAATGAGACAGTAAAAACAAAAAGAGTGTGGTCCGTCGACAGACACACGGAGGCACAACCACACAGAGAGACTGACTTAGGCTTCAGATGGTCTGGTTCTGCTCGGCTTGGCTTGGCTCAGCCCAGAATGACTTGTCTCTCCCTGCGGTCTAATGCTGTGGTTTCTAGAAGTCAACAGCCTTCCGTAAAAAAAACAAAGGCACCGGAGCTTCTGTCTTATCCAGCACACATCCAACGGCTGCCAGCCGGGCCTGCTGTGGCGGTGTCTCAGTCAATGGACTGTGGTAAGGGCCGGAAAGACGCAATGGTCGAGCACACTCAATGTAGAACCCATGGAGTCTGGCTGATGGCTATCCCACGTTGAAGGGACCAGTGTGTCTGAGTCCAGGGTAAACAAAATTCACCTCCGTTTCTTTTATCTTATCTTAGGGTGGATAGAGCGTTAAAACGGTATTCAAAGTCTGACGGCATCATTATATGTAATTATCTTAGCAGATTAATTGGTATTGTTGGTTAAATAGTATTATGAAAAGATACTAATGTGAATGTGAGGTCACTTGGGGTCTGGCCATACATTTTGGAGATTGACATAGTTGGTAAATGGCGTTTGAAATCTATCACCTATATTAAAAACTTTCCACTGGCTACCCACCTCTGAGACACAAAGACAGCAAAGCAATATGTGGCCCAGTGCAATGATGAGGAGAAAGAAATAACTTAAAAAATCCTATAAAAAAATAAATAAATTTAAATTATGTTTCATAGATATACAGCACTGGACTGGGAGTTTGGACAGCATGGTGGGTTCTGATGGCTTTAGTTCTCTGGCGCGGGCTCGGCCCCCCCAACCTGGACTCTGTCTGATAAAGAGGCCGTGAACAGCCAACAATAACAGGCCGTTTGTTCCTCCGTGACCGAGGAGAAATATTTGGACTTCTCCAAATTAGAGTATTACACACAATCTTTTACGGCAGCTATGTGGTATGAGGAGAATACCAATAAACGGGGTTGGATTTGTGTGAACAACTGTGGTCCCACCCTAAGGCCCGCCGCGAGGGCATGGAGAGGGCTGTGGCAGGGAGGGGTGGCCAGGGAGATACGTCTTCATGACAAGCAGAGCCACTGTTCTCTCCTGGCGGGCATGGTGGATTAAGATGCTGGCTGTGTGCCCTGAAGCTGCATAGTTCACAGTCCGGGACCATGTCTCACACACTGTCTCCTTTTCCCTCCAGTTTCCTGTCCTTTGTGTCTCTGTGTTAATAGTTAGAATAACCTTTAGAAATAAAAAGATTAAATATAGTATACTATATTAGGACAAAGCGGATGAAGATGATGATGATGATAGTATACTAGAACGTACAGCGTAACAGAGAGAGGAGCAGTGCTGCCTGCGTGCTTAGCCGGT
>JAPMUY010001372.1:147500-160000 GCA_026901105.3 Galaxias olidus
GCCCTCCGTGTTGAGGCACTCTCCATCAGCACATTTGTTCGGCATGTCACATTCGTTGACGTCTGCCAGTTGGAAACAGATGCGGAGGCAAAGAAACCAAACAAAATATAGTATTGTTTTTTAAAACATAAATCATAAATGGCATAAATCACGTCTGTCTCGGTCAAAAACAAACAGTATTGAGGGAGGGAGGCTGAACTGGAATGATCCGGTAACACTAGACGTTTAACTGTTCCAAAAAACGGGCCAAGTCAACTGTGACCAGTCGACAACAGTCAAGAATCGAAATCAACTACATCGTCCATCATGCATTGCAGGCTCTGACCTTGGCAGAAGTTCCTGTTCTGAGTGATGACTTGGCTAAAGCCGCTGTGACAGTGACAGTTGTAGGAGCCGTATGTGTTAATGCAGCGGCCCTTCCCTCCGCACGGGTCGGCCTCACATTCGTTTACATCTGGGAAGGTCAGAGGGGGCAGAGAGAAAGAGAGGAAAAGAATGGACATAGAGAAATATAGACAGATGGAAAGAAAATGGGAGAGGAAAAGGGAGACCAGGATATATACGGCCGAAAGGAATAATCGACGTAAATAAAGCCAATAAAAAAAAAAGTAGAGAAAATAAAAAGTTGAACTTTACATGACAGTTATTGTTCCTCATGCTCTTTTAGCCTCCTAACCTCTCATAACCTAACCTCTTATAACTATTTAAACACATACAATATTATTTTAAATATATGTAACGATATGTTATAAATATCTGTAATATTCCTGTTATCTTCTGAAATAATCTAATACTGTCTCATTACCTCATAGTAGTCTATGTCTAAAAGTAAACTCTAATTGCTGTTTGTACACAAGATCTTCTGTTTCAGTTTCACATATAGGGAGGTGAAGTAGATCACTAGGTCAACTTTTAAATTTTTACACTAGAAAACCCTGTACACATGAATGAATAGTGAATATGAATATGAATGAATATTCCTGTTATCTTCTGAAATAATTTGATTAATGAGTAATGTTTCCCGGTACTTTACCGATGCAGTTGGTCTGCAGAGGGCTGAGCTTGTACCCTAGGTCACAGTCGCATGTATATCCAGTTTGCACCGATACACATTTCCCATGGCCGCAGATAGTGGGTACAACAGCGCACCGGTCAATTTCTAGGAGAGAGATTCAAACAGAGAAATATCTGTCAACTTATGTTTGGTCTTTTTATTTTAAATACATATTTATTTTAATGATGTTTCATATTTCTTTGCATTTTATTTCAATTATATCATCAGGGTTATCGCGTCATCTTTTGAAAATTGCTTTGGTAATATATATATATATATATATATATATATATATATATATATATATATATATATATATATATATATATAAACAGTATATATTATTTTTTTCCAGCCACACCAAGAAAGCAATTGAATGTGAACTGAATGCGTTTCTCACTTTTTAATTAATCTTCTTTCGACCTGGCCCGGTCTATGGGCCATGTGTGTGTTTTTTTTATCTGTAACTGTTCTCATACAACATAAAACATCAGTAATATGGACACACTCAATCTCCTGTTTCCTGCGTCAACACACCTACCAGAGAGTCCCCGAAACACTGAAAAACAGAACACGTTGTTCACCATGGAAACTGGCACGCTGTTTTATGGCGGAGTGTTGGAAAGGAGGATAGGTTTTGCAGCGTTTCAATGCGTTTTACAGCGATGTAGTGTTCTAACAGGTGGCATGGATGATACGACAAAAAGTCGAATAGCGGAGGAGCGGGGCAAAGGGTTGCCAAGGGTCGAACGTTTCAGTTTGCTTTTTCAGTTATTTTTATTTTCACGTTGGTACTGGTAAAATAAAACATACGATCAATTTAGTTTTTCTTCGTGACTGTTCTTTGACCTTCCATCATGATCGCCAAGTCAAAGAACCGTAACCAGGAAAGAAGAGACTTTAGCCAATCGAAACTCTGTAACCGAAGGCCTCTGACATAACCTCCTCTCTGACCAAGGCAAGGCAATAACAAAAGTCTAGTTTATTTCAATGACAAATCAAACGCTTGACGTCAACATTTGACGTCAACTGTCAACTGGCTCAATTATAAATGAGTCGTCTTCTGTGACCTTGACCTCTCACCTATGACCTTTGAGGTTGATTCTACAAAGACCGTGTCCTGGTCCTCAGAGTCTGGTCTCAAGTTGATGGGAGGGGGAGTGGCTTCATCTAAGACATCTAAATATGGAGAGTAAATGGAGATGGGGAACAAGTTAGATCCCAAACAGACTCATCGAGGAAGTTAGAAAGAGAAAGAGAAACAGAGAGAGGAGACGAAAGAATGAAAGAAAGAAAGGAAGAAAGAAGACAAAAAAGAGAGATGGAAAAAAGAAAGAAAGAAAGAAAGAAAGAAAGAAAGAAAGAAAGAAAGAAAGAAAGAAGGTGGGGAGGAAGGGGGAAAAGAGAAAGTTGAGAGAAAGGTTTTACAGTAATCACTACCCCCCCCCCCACACACACACACACACACACTACAACTAGCTCTGAGTCTCAGTGAGACCCCCTCCCCTCCGTCTGCATGATAAACGATAAACTCCCCCCATCCCTCGTTGACCTGCCCGTGGAAGTAGCAATGGCAGCCGCATAAACATGATGCATGCCTGATGGCTGGCTAAACACACTGGATAAATTCTAGACGAGACAACCAGCAGGATTCTCTCCTGTTTACGATGGCTGGAGAGGTTTTATTAGGTGATGCTCTGCTCTGATTGGCTGAGCAGCTCTCAGGTGGACAGGCTGACTGGAGAGAATGCTGACTGACGGGTTAGGCTTCAGATCAATTTGTAACGGATGATTGGCTGGTGAAGGTGAGTATGATGAAACGTTTGTGCATTGAAATAATAATAAAAGCCCTAGTTCAAATTATTTTTGGAGTCTGGACCATCCACATTTTTCAACTTTACATGAACAATAATTCATTTTCTTAGTTTAGAATTTTTTTGAAACCCAAATGTGCCTTTCAATATACAAAGTATACATGGAAACTTCACGTCAGTCTGGCTAACCGATCATTGACTAGTCTGAGTGTTTGACTAACCCAACCAATGACTAACTGAGAGACTGACTGACTCCAGAACAGTACCTGGATACTGGGTGAGGGGCGCCTCAGTCACAACAGCTGGCTGGAAAAGAAAACGCTTTAATTAGCAAACAACACTTCATATGTCATGTAACAGTTTTCTTCATAATGTGTTGGGATAAGCTTTGATTATGTTCAGGTTAAGTTATGCAGAGTTAGATTCTTCTTTGTTAACGTGTGCTGTGTCTAGTTTCAAAGTAGATCAAATGTGTTCTCTTGGAGTTCAAGACCATATAAGCTGAGAAACATTTCAAACGTTTTTTTGTTTCTTTTTGACGATTGGGGCATATTTTGCAAAAGAAACATTTGAAATGTTTTTTTGACAGTTGGGTCATATTTTGTAAAAGAAACATTTGAAATGTTTTTTTGTTTCTTTTTGACGGTTGGGGCATATTTTTTAAAAGAAACATTTCAAATGTTTTTTTGACAGTTGGGTCATATTTTGTAAAAGAAACATTTGAAATGTTTTCTTGACAGAGATCAACAACTCACCGGGCGCAATATTTCCACATCTGCTGAAAGACAAAGAAGAAAATAAAATAAAGTAAAAGATAAACACGTTTTTAAATACATAAATCTGTGGAGAAAGTTAACATTTTCTGTTAACATGATCAAGTTTCATTGCCAAAACAACAGTACTCTTTGGGCGTCTGACTATTCTACGAAGCTCTCCAGAAATGATTGCTTCTCATGAAACAAAGCTTACAGAAAGTTTATCCCTTAAGCCAGCGAGAGAAAGTCCAAACCGAAAACTATTTCCACCACAGCCAGGCCAGGGGGAAATGCATATAAAGAGTGAGAGAGAGAGAGACTAGATATGATGGATAATGGAAGATACAATCCCTAAATATTTACAGTCTTCTTCAATAAATCACAAATGTTACGACTATGCCAACTTATTATCCCATAAAAGTGAATCTGATGAAGAGTCGGATAAAAGCCCAACTGTCACAGATGTTTGACCTCCGAATGTTAAGTCCTTGGCAGTTCTCATGGTGGAAGTGTAGTCTGACAGATGTTAAGAAGATGGACGATGTCATTTTGTTTAAATGGGGAACAAATCCCTTTGTTACCAGAGACAATCACATCCTGTTGACGTTTGGATTGTCACAAATAGCTACTTGATCCTCTGTCTATAAAAATATCCCCATCATAGCATTTGTTTCCAATTTTATCTGACTGGCTGTCGTTGTAATGATAAAGTGACCAACTGACTTTAATACCTTATTTGGACATCTATCTCCAGCTGATTTGAGTTAAAGATATACAAAACATCTTCATTACAATCACACCAAATATTTTACAGCAGCAACCAAATAACATGATTTTTTTTACATATATAAATACAAATAAATATTTATACACATATTATAGTAAAAAATAAAAAAGGCCCAAGCTCTCACCTTTTGTATCCCAGGATGTCTCTCTGTCAGGGGTCGAAGGTCGCCGAGGCGGCGGAGTCTTCTTTGGTTGTTGGGGTGTCTGAGGGTACCGGGGCTGTTGAGGAGTGTGTGTGTCGTGGGGCGTGGGTGGGGTGAAAGGTCGTTGCGGTTGTTGGGGGGTACGGTCGGGGAACCAGGGTGTGAGTGGGTCCACAGGTATCTGTGGGTGCTGGGGTAGCTCTTGGTTAAAGTCGGGCTGGACCACAGGAGGAAGAGGAGGGTGGCGAGGGTGCTGGTGGGGTGAGTCTGGACTCTGAGGGTGGTTGTCCGAGTCCTCCAGCTGTCTTAGAGAGATCTGGACGTCCGATCGGGAGTAGGTGTATCCGTGGCCGGCCGGACAGATCTCCTTGAAGTGGTCTGTGAGAGAAGCACACAGAAACACACAGGAGCAAATGACTGACAATGCATTTGATATGTGTGTATTGATGCTAACGCTTTTCATTATTTTTTGTATATATTTGTCTCTATCTGTGATTTTGCTGTCTGCTCTGGTTTGTCCAACTTGGTTTTTACAGTAAATGTGGTCAATAAATACATTTCACTCGACTTCAATTGATAAAACACTGTGATCTTATTTGTAAAACTCAATGTAAACTCTGTCTGTCTGCACCTGCCCCTGTACTGTGGAGACCTAGCCAAGCAGCCACAGAACCTCCACTATGTGTGTGTGTGTGTGTGTGTGTGTGTGTGTGTGTGTGTGTGTGTGTGTGTGTGTGTGTGTGTGTGTGTGTGTGAAAGAGAGAGAGCGAGAGAGAGAGAGACAGAGAAAGATACAGCAAGTCAGTGATAGGGTGTCTGTCGGTTATTATGTTAGTTTATATGTGTCTATGTGTGTGTGTGTGCGTGTGTGTGTGTGTGTGAATGCGTGTGTGTGTGTTCCTGTGCGCGTGGGCTTATCTGTGTGTATGTGTGTGTGGTTGTGTGTCTATGTATGTGTGTTTGTGTGTCTATGTATGTGTGTGCATGTAAGACAGATACAGCAAGTCAGTGATAGGGTGTCTGTCAGTGTGTGTGTGTGTCTGTGTGTGTGTGTGTGTGTGTGCATGTGCTTGTGCTTGTGTGTGCATGTGTGTACACGTGTCTATGTGTGTTTCGGTGTCTGTCAGTGTGTGTGTGTGTGTGTGTGTGTGTGCGTGTGTGTGCGTGTGTCTATGTGTGTGTCGGTGTGTGTCAGTGTGTGTGTTTGTGTGTGTCAGTGTGTGTGTTTGTGTGTGTCAGTGTGTGTGTCAGTGTGTGTGTTTGTGTGTGTCAGTGTGTGTGTTTGTGTGTCTGGGTGTCTGAGTGTGTGTTTGTGTGTTTGGGTGTCTGAGTGTGTGTTTGTGTGTCTGGGTGTCTGAGTGTGTGTTTGTGTGTCTGGGTGTCTAAGTGTCTGGGTGTCTGAGTGTGTGTTTGTGTGTCTGGGTGTCTGAGTGTGTGTTTGTGTGTCTGGGTGTCTGAGTGTCTGGGTGTCTGAGTGTGTGTTTGTGTGTCTGGGTGTCTGAGTGTGTGTTTGTGTGTCTGGGTGTCTGAGTGTCTGGGTGTCTGAGTGTGTGTTTGTGTGTATGGGTGTCTGAGTGTGTGCGTTCGCCATATTTGAAGCATCTTGGCGAGGCAGCAGGCACCCTGGATGACCAGCTCTCAGATATCTGATACAGGACAGCTTCTCCTAATGGCTGCCAAACGGGCATCAGACTGCTCTCTGAAAGTCCCGTTGTCAAACACTCCCTCTGTCCAAGACTTTGAAGATAAGACGGGTGAATAACGGCTGCCTGTGTTTCAGGTAGCAGGGTTATCCTCCTGTGAAACCTAGCTGGTCTGTTAGCCCGGGTCTCCGCCGGGGCTTCAAGGCTATTAACTCAAACGATGACCCCCTGGGAACGCAGCGCTACAATGATAGCCTGTTTACTGGAGCTTCTGGCTGTTGTTGGTCTTTTTCCCCCACATCAAAAAAATACTTGACGGTTTTTGTTATTCTTTATTCTGTGATTGGATGTGATGGGTGAATTACTTTTCATTATTTTGACCACACCTGAACCCAAATTTACCATTCGAATATTTTAATTCAACTGTAAACACTATAGAGTATAAATAGAAATTTGTGTCCCGGTCAGAGTTTTCAAACTGTGTGAAAAAGATTTTAAAAAATTCAATAAAAAGTCTTATCCCTACATGTGAATGCATTGGTCTATAAGGGTGATTGGATGGTTTAAAGTGATTTATGTGGAAATACTGTAGAAAGCAATCTGCAGTGCAGGCAACAATACCAGTACATATACCATTACCAGTCATTGAAGTCTACAAAACCAGTACATATACCATTACCAGTCATTGAAGTCTACAAAACCAGTACAGGATAAATACACACCACGACTGATTGGACTGTTAAAAGGTCTTCATTTTGACATCGAGGACGCATTCAGTCCAGGCTATAGTAGCAGCACCAAAAGCAGTGGCAACACCAGTACAGGAACCAATACCAGTAATAGTATCAGTACAGGAACCATTACCAGTATTACCACCAGTAACAGTAATACTATCAGTACAGGATCCAGTACCTGTAGCACCACCAGTACCAATAGCAGTACCAATAGCCGTACCAATAGCAGTACCAATAGCCGTGCCAGTACCAGTACCAATAGCCGTGCCAGTACCAGTACCAGTAGCTGTACCAGTAGCTGTAACAGTACCCATACCAGTGGATGAACCAGTACTTGTACCAGTACCATAAACAGTACCAGTAGCTCCACCAGTAGTAGTAGCCGTAGTCATACCAGTACCAGAAACAGTACCAGTAGCAGTTACACCACCAGTACCAGTAGCAGCAACACCACCAGTACCAGTAGCAGTAACACCACCAGTACCAGTAGCAGTAACACCACCAGTACCAGTAGCCGTAGCCGTACCTGATCCGGGCAGCGGGCAGCGCTCACAGGCCCGCCCCCAGGCCTTGCCCACGCGGCTGCAGCAGCAGATCTGTTTGGTGATGTGCTGGGGCAGAGCCAGCGAGCAGGAGCCCGCGGAGGTAGAGCGGTAACACATCCCTCTCTGGTCCGACAACGCCTTGTCCGCTGGGAGAGGGAGAGGGAGAGAGGAGAGAGGAGAGAGGAGGGGGAGGGAGAGGGAGAGGGAGAGGGAGAGGGAGAGGGAGGGGGAGAGGAAGGGAGAGGGAGGGAGAGGGTAGAGGGGAGAAGGGAGAGGAGAGAGAGAGAGAGGAGATAGGGGGGGGAGAAGAGTGTAGAGGGAGGGAGAGGGAAAAGGGAAAGGGAGGGAGAGGGTAGAGGGGAGAGGGGGAGAGGAGAGAGAGAGAGGGAGAGAGGAGAGAGGAGAAGAGAGAGAGGGAGGGAGAGGGAAAAGGGAGAGGGAGGGAGAGGGTAGAGGGGAGAAGGGCAGAGGGAGAGAGAGAGGGAGAGAGGAGGGGGAGAAGAGTGGAGAGGGAGGGAGAGGGAAAAGGGAGAGGGAGGGAGAGGGTAGAGGGGAGAGGGGAGAGGGAGCGAGAGAGGGAGAGAGGAGGGGGAGAAGAGTGGAGAGGGAGGGAGAGGGAAAAGGGAGAGGGAGGGAGAGGGTAGAGGGGAGAGGGGAGAGGGAGAGAGAGAGGGAGAGAGGAGGGGGAGAAGAGTGGAGAGGGAGGGAGAGGGAAAAGGGAGAGGGAGAAGGGAGCGGGAAGTGAGGGTAAGAAGGAGACCATATTTGTTGAGACCCATCTAAAGCTAACATTGACAGGTAATCACAAATACTGATGCCTGATGATATGCCTTTATGGAAAATGTCTGTTACAAATGGGACAAACAGCTAATAGCAGAAGCAATAATAGAAATGTCGTACTAATCAGTTGCTGTATATGATACTAAGAACGAAAAGATAGAACTAAACAGAAAAGAAAAGAAGAAAAGAGCAGAATAGAATAGAATAGAATAGAATAGAATAGAACCATTTTGTCGTTTTTTTTTTCTGAACATGGTAGGCAGAGACTGAGAGCAGTTCTTACAGACACAGTGGCTGCGTGCAGGGTCCAGCATGTATCCGGGTTTACAGATGCACCTGTAGCTTCCTCTGGTGTTCAGACACTCAGCGTTCTTACATATACCCGCCATCAGGCACTCGTTGATGTCTGGACAGAGGAAGAGAAAGTCATAATAACTGTCAGATTAACTCAAACTCTGCAGTCGTTCATGTCTGGAAGGAGTTTAAAAAACATCAAACGACCATTCAGATTTATTCAAACTCCACTCTTTGAAATGCTAAATATCGTCATGGTTGTTTACAGGAATATAAAGAACACAATATGAATCACAGAACCTCTCAGGGATGTCTGGAAGATTCCAGGAATATGTTGTAACCCGGCTTGGGTTAACCCCTGCACTGAACTAAAACAGTCGTTTTATTTACTATGTCCCACAAAGTGACCATTTCTGAATATTGAAAATTTTTTAACTCCTTTTTAACTCGATACTCACAAAACCAGTAACACAATCCTCCCTGTCTCATTTCTCCCTTACAGAATAGTGTGTGTTAAAAACGCGTTAAACCTCCCAGCTGTGTTTGTGCTTCCCAGAGTGTAAAGTCAGGCCTAGTAGATGGATGAGCTTTAGTGATCTCCATACCGCACTACAATCAGTGTATGTGAATGAATAACAGCATTTAAAAAAAGAAGACTAGGGGGGAGGGCGAAGGGGGAGGGAAAGATAGATAGATAGAGAGAGAGAGAAAGAGAGAGAGGGATAAAGAGAGAGACGAAAAGAGAGAGAGAGAGAGTGAGAGAGAGAGAGAGGGATAGAGAGATAAGGAGAGAGAGAGAGAGGGGATAAAGAGAGAGACGAAGAGAGAGAGAGAGAGAGAGAGAGAGAGAGAGAGAGAGAGAGAGAGAGAGAGTGATGAAAGGGAGGAGTGTTTTCCATTACCAAGTGATGCCACACAGAAACGCCTTTACGTAATAGACAACAGGCTGAAGTGAACACAGAATCCAAACGAGCAGAGTAGAGCAGATATGCTTTTCATTCTATCAAATTTGGCCCGCACTGCCAAGATGAACTAAAGTTGCTAAACTAACTAAAGCGCCTACAGGACTAAAGGAACTGGTGAGTTATATATTAGGTGCCTACGTTGTAACTCACATGTCTCTGGGCTTTCTGTCAACGTAACCCCTCAGCCTTCACTGACAGAGACTGTCATTAGCACCCAGGGGGAGGGGGAGGGGGGGTCAAAAATGGTTAAGACTGGAAATCTTTCTTTCTCCCACAGGGGACAATTCATCCAGCTGTGTGTGTGTTTACATGCACACACAAAGGACGAGGATTATAGGAGGAGCAAGGCAGAGATCATAGTTGACCCTGTGATTGTCTTGACCTTTGAACCCCGGCCCCACGGTTAGTTTCAATGTAAACACAGCGGGCCTCCTCACACATAAGCACAGTGCTCCCCTGAGCCATGCAACACATACGAGATAATCCACTAGACAACTGCTGTCATACCTTACCCCCCCCCCCCCCCCCCGGGAGGAAGAGGCCTGGCTGGTTTAGGTCACCACGGCAACGTGCGGTAGAGTTCTATCAGGAGAGTGAGTGATAGTGGATACTGAACTTTCTGCTAGGGGCGATTAGTCTGGGCTTGTCAAGTGGGACTGGGAAATTCAAAACGGATGCGAGTGTTTTTTTTTAACTCTTTTCATCATATTGTGTAAAACCTAAAATAACATTTTTGCATATGTTATTTTGCAATAACATCAAGCTTTACACACTACTATACGACTCTAAAACGCTAGTAGCAGTTCAAAGTTCACGCAGAGGTCACCTGGGTTCATCATCACATGGGGCCTATAATCCCCCCCTCTGGACCCCCCCATCCCTGTTATTCTTAGTCTGATGCCGGTTGATGAGATTCACATCGACATCCTATGTCGGTAGACCGTGACCTGCGCTAACCTCAACACCTACTCCCACATCTAGCCTGCTGGCCGGCTCCGGCTGGGATGGATGGTGTTCACGGTCCGCTCGGATTCCACCGGCATCCGTCAGAAACCTGCCACCACAGTACTCTCATGACGCCATTGTTATTGTAGTAAGAACAGGCGCAGGATGATGACCTCACCTTGACACCGAAAGTTGCTCTGACCGCGACTGCTGCGACAAGCGAACCTACTTTGACCTGACATAACCCCTATCTGGAATCCTGTCCATTTCTGGAAAAACACAACAGAGTTAAAAAAAAAAAAAGCATTCGCAGGAGTAATTGATGTCCCTTCGCAAAAGAAACAGCTAACAATAGTTTATAGTGTCTATGATAACTTCCTGGTGTGTCCAAAGAGTTGGAAGTGACAGTTGAAAGGGAGTGGAGAAACAAGAGTCTACTTTTAAGCCAGAGGTATTTATAAAGTCGTAGTGAAAGACACTACTCCATGACATATTTCACAAAGTGAAGAGTAAAATACATCCAGCTGTTGATTTGTGAATCCTGAGTGTTTTTACAATCCACAATTAATGCAAGACATGTTTCTGCACTGCAAGAAGACACCCCGGCCATATGCTTATTTTATACTAAACCTAAACGAAAACACGACACAGAAATAGCCTGTTTTCGTTTCCTTTGGCCTTCACTCTATTTAAGATGACTCATACCTTTGGGCTTGTGTGTGAATTCCATGGACTTTATGCAGAGTTTCTCCTTACCCTAAACATACAGTAGTGACAGACAAGCAAACGAATCCTTACCCTGTTGAAAAACAACTGGGTGTGTGCGCGCGCGCGTGTGTGTGTGTGTGTGTGTGTGTGTGTGTGTGTGTGTGTGTGTGTGTGTGTACAGTATATATGTATATGTGTGTGTGTACAGTATATATGTGTGTGTGTGTGTGCAGTATATGTGTGTGTGTGTGTGTGTGTGTGTGTACAGTATATGTGTGTGTGAGTAATGTCTTTGAGGGCTCTCTATATCTTATCTGAAGCCACACGCCACCACGCAGAGAGCCATGTATCCATGTGTGTGTGTTTACTGTATATGTGTGTGCGTGTGTGTGTGTGTGTACTGTATATGTGTGTGTGTGTGTGTGTGTGTGTGTGTGTGTGTGAGTAATGTCTATGAGGGCTCTCTATCTTATCCGAAGCCACACGCCACCACAGCCCCCCAGAGTAGCCCCCCCTCCAGAGCAGAGAGGCAGACAAAGACAGCGGTGAATCACTGTCTGGGTTTGGACCCGGAGGACGGGGATGAGGTCCTGTTCTGGCGGGGAGAGACCCCATCGGGGACCTGGGAAGAAGTCACTCTGTGGCACGCTCCACTCCCGCCTGATACAAACGATGACAGAACTCAGAGGAGAAATCAAGTGCACCCTCCTTCTCCTTGGCAACAGTTCTGAGGGAGAAACATTTAGAGTATTCTGTAGGGGGAATGAAGCAGCAGCTCAGTGGGGCTTAGGACTTGAAATGGGCTGGAGTGAACAGCGTGGACGTAGCTGTCCATTTGGCTTCTCGTCCTGCAGAAACAGGGCCAGGAAGGAGATGGAACATCTTGAAATCATCATCAAAAAATCAAATCAGAAACAAAATAGAGTGTGTGTGTATGTGTGTGTGTGTGTGGGGGGGGGGGGGGTTAGGGATTGACGCCACATATTAGAAGTGTGTGATGTCTTTTCCGTAATGCGCGTAATTAAAAATGATTTCTCTGCTCCATAAATACGTAACTGAGTCATACTTTCAACGGCGTGAAAGTATCTTTGACTCCTGCGAACCTGCTGAACCTCCGTGGGACACGGAGCCATCGGGTTGGGTGACCATTGTTGTCGGTCAGTAGTAACGGTTCTAACGGTCCACTCTAACGACTTTATCTCCTGTGGCTCTGCTTCGTGACATCTTTAAGTAAGACTCTGGGTCACCAGAGACAGTACAGGACCCACTGCTGGCCTACAGTACAATCTGTTAGGGCTGTTCTGTGGTTGCGTGCTATCTAGGATAATGTTAAA
>JAPMUY010001373.1:0-17865 GCA_026901105.3 Galaxias olidus
CTATCAATATAGTTGTAATGTGTCTGAGATGTTTTTAGTCTCAGTTGTGAAAGGTGCATCACTTATAACCCTTAGCTCATCAACAAAGGCTGGATCATGATCATCATCGTGTGTGTGTGTGTGTGTGTGTGTGTGTGTGTGTATACGTTTTTAATGTGTGTTGGTGTGTAAATGTGTGCGTATGTGTGTTTGTGTGTGTATGTGTCTGTGTATGTATGCATAAATGTGTCTGTGTGTATGTGTGTGAAAATGCGTGTGTGTATGTGCGTGGGTGTGTATGTATATGTGTGTGAGGACTGAGCTCAGCAGAGAGATAAGCATGTCTAAGTGTCTGTGTGGTGTGGGTGGCTGTGCTGTGTGCAGGAGAACTCAAAGCAAGTTGGTATACAAAGACGTATGTGTATGTGTATCTGTGTATGTCCCTGTGTGTGTGTGTGTGTGTGTGAGAGAGAGTGTATGTGTGTAAATGTGTGTGCGTGTGTGTGTGTGTGTGTATCTGTGTATGTGTCTCTCTGTGTGTATGTGTGTGTGTAAATGTGTGTGTGAGTGTTGTGGCAAGCCTCGTTGTGCAGGGGAGGGCTTTTGGGTTGGACTGATGAATACCAGGAGAGCAGGGGTAAGGTGAGCACTTGTTTAATGATAAAAAACGGTGGGGAAAAGGGAAGGGGGGTAATAATGCAACAAAACTTCTTCCCGGACCGGGGTCTTCAATTGAGAGGCGGCGCCGAACTCCTCCTGGGTGAAAGAGAGGCAGAGAGGTAAATCAGGGGGTTAATTCAGTCGAGGGTGTGAGGGGCCAACCTGTTCGGGTTCCTTCTCTGGGGTTCCCTTCTCCTGGGTTTGTGATCTTGTCTCCTTTACTTCTTGACGTGGTATGTGCTCCTCGCTGTGTCCTCAGCCTCTGGAGTCCTTCTCTCTCTGGTAGCCAGCACCTAAAGCTTAAATAGATTGAGCTTAATTGATTGCAGGTGGGGGGAGTGGCCGGGAACTAAGAAGGTGCAGGGGAATGTAGTGGCCTTCAATTAGCTCTCCCAGCCTCAGCCTTCCCTTAAAGGGCCGGCTCCCCCCTTTTCCCTCTTCTGTGGGTAACCTGCCATAGGCTGAGGCACCACAGTGTGTCTGTATGTGTGTGTATATGTATGTGTGTGTTGTGTCTGCATGTGAGTGTGTGAATATGTGTGTGTGTGTGTGTGTGTGTGTGTGTGTGTGTGTATGTGTGTGTGTGTGTGTGTGTGTGTGTGTGTCAAGTATCTGTGTATGTGTCTGTGTGTGTGTATGTGTGTGTATAAATGCAAATGTGTGTGTGAGTGTGTATGTATGTGTGTGTATATGTATATGTGTGTGTTGTGTGTACATGTGAGTGTGTGTATATATATATGTGTGTGTGTGTGTGTGTGTGTGTGTGTGTGTGTGTGTGTGTGTGTGTGTGTGCGTATCTGTGTATGTGTCTCTATGTATGTATGTGTGTGTAAATGCGTGTGTGAGTGTGTATGTATGTGTGTGTATATGTATGTGTGTGTTGTGTGTGCATGTGAGTGTGTATATATATATGTGTGTGTGTGTGTGTGTGTGTGTGTGTGTGTGTGTGTGTTCTGGTCTACCTACACTTTAGCACCTCACAACACCTCACCCTCACACCACACTCAGGATCACCACACTACCCACAATAAACAAGCACTCACCACACTACACACAAATAAACCCTGGTTCACAGCCTTCCTGAGTTGGAGTTTGTGGAGAAGGCTTGAGACAGGTAAATAAAAACCACTTATCAAACAGTTACTTTGTCTACATATTTGTTGAGGTCATGAAAGTCACGCTGTCACCATTCACAAAACAGGTTTGTTAGGTGACGTGTACTAACATTTCTTTAGTGCCCTGTGTTTATGTTTCTGTTTCCTCATGTCTATTCCTCTTTTTAGGTATTTAGATTATACCTTGTTGTTGTTGTTGTTGTTGTGTGTGTGTGTGTGTGTGTGTGTGTGTGTGTGTGTGTGTGTGTGTCTGTGTCTGTGTCTGTGTCTGTGTGTGTGTGTGTGTGTGTGTGTGTGTGTGTGTGTGTGTGTGTGTGTGTGTGTGTGTGTGTGTGTGTGTGTGTGTGTGTGTGTGTGTGTGTGTGTGTGTGTGTGTGTGTGTCTGTGTGTGTGTGTGTGTGTGTGTGTGTGTGTGTGTGTGTGTGTGTAAGAGGGACCATAATGTAAGATTTTAAATAGTTCTTTGTCTAGCATTGTTTTCTCACTCAGAGGAATATTACCAATTACATGAAAAAGTGAAATCTGAGCCTAGTGTACTTTCTCTGTTCACCTCTGACAACACATCTACCCCTATTTTAGAAGCTGTTCTGAATCAGCCTTTTGTGTTATATAAAATGGAAGTCAATATTTAATTTAATTTGACCAATAATTTAATTGACCAATCACGGCTAGTCAGTCAGGTTGACCTACTCCCACAGCAGCCTTGACAACAGCGGAATGTTACTTATAGCGAAAAACATAACTCAGCTAATGACTGTTAATGAGCAATGGGCAAAAACTCGCATTCACCACTAAAACGGCATATGAGTTGGAAGGGAAGAAAGATACATCCTAGAATCGTAATTAAAAAATATAAAATAATTTAGTTTAGTGTTCAACTATTTTTAGGGAAATACACAAACATGTATGATTCTGTACATTATTGGTTCTTTAAGGTCATAAGGAATCATGTCCTAAATGTGAAGCTTAATAATCATGTTACACTTGGTCATTTTTTTACATTTGTAAATTGGGACAATCTGTGGGTTTTGCCGTGTGACTTACTTTACATCAGGCAGTCACCAGGCCTGTCCGAATGAAGAACGTTGGTTGGGGTTTGTATTCAGAGAGGAAGAGATTGTGTAGATAAGGAACAAGAGAAAGTGACAAAAATGAGGAACCAATAAACTCTACAAAAATATGTTTCATTTCCTATTAAACCAAAGGACCAAATCAACATATTTTTTCTATGCACTATATAATGTTGATTCAAGCATGTTTAAGAGGGACTCTCCTTTTAATGATCTGGAGGAGAGGCCCCCCTCTGGCTCCCTCCACCCCAGCCATGGTACTCTGTAAGGCTGGTAGCTCTGGAGGAGAGGCCCCCCCTCTGGCTCCCTCCACCCCAGCCATGGTACTCTGTAAGGCTGGTAGCTCTGGAGGAGAGGCCCCCCCTCTGGCTCCCTCCACCCCAGCCATGGTACTCTGTAAGGCTGGTAGCTCTGGAGGAGAGGCCCCCCCTCTGGCTCCCTCCACCCCAGCCATGGTACTCTGTAACACAGGAGTGTCAGGCCTATAGGGAGGGAGGGAGAGACCGGCAAGGTCAGGGGGGAATGTTTTGGGGGAGAGGTGAAGGGGTGTTAGGGGTGACGGGGAGAGAGACAGAAAGTGTGTGTGTGTGTGTGTGTGTGTGTGTGTGTGTGTGTGTGTGTGTGTGTGTGTGTGTGTGTGTGTGTGTGAGAGAGAGAGAGAGAGAGAGCGGGGGCAGGCTCAGGGTGTGAGTGTGTGTGTATGCATGTGTGTGAGAGAGAGGGGGGGGGGCAGGTTCAGTGTGTGTGAGTGTGTGTGTATGTATGTGTGTGACAGAGAGAGAGAGAGGGGGGGCAGGCTTAGGGTGTGTGTGTGTGTGTGTGTGTGTGTGTGTATGTGTGTGTGTATGTGTGTGAGAGAGAGGGGGGGGGGGGACAGGCTTAGGGTGTGTGTGTGTGTGTGTGTGTGTGTGTGTGTGTGTGTGTGTGTGTGTGTGTGTGTGTGTGTGTGTGTGTGTGTGTGTGTGTATGTGTGTGTGTGTATGTGTGTGTGTGAGAGAGAGAGGGGGGGACAGGTTTAAGGTGTGTGTGTGTGTGTGTGTGTGTGTGTGTGTGTGTGAGAGAGAGAGAGAGGGGAAGGGGCAGGTCAGGGTGTGTGTGTGTGTGTGTGTGTGTGTGTGTGTGTGTGTGTGTGTGTGTGTGTGTGTGTGTGTGTGTGTGTATGTATGATGTCTGTGTGAGAGAGAGAGGGGGGGGGCAGGCTTAGGGTGTGTGTGTGTGTAACGGGGGTCAAGGGGGTGAGAGAGGGATGGAGAGGAAGAAAGAGAGAGGGGCAGGGAGGAATTAACAAGCAGAGGTTTTGTTAGGAAACGTTGGAGTATACAGATATTTAGGGGAGGACTGGGGTATTTGTTGGTGTTTGTATGTATGTGTGGGATTGAGTTCTCACTGTGACATAGACTGGTTTGAAAGGGCTCAGGCCCATTATTTAGAAGCGCTCTTAATGAACCATGAGGTAATTCAAACAGGGTGCCAGATATGCAATCTTACAAAACCAGATCGCGCGTTTAAAGCAGAATTCAACCAGAAGCATAGCACAAAACATACACAAAATCCCCACTAGGGGGTGAAATATCACAGCAGATCTCCAACGTCTGTCTAGTATTGGGACGGTATGTGTGTGTTGGTGTGTTATACACTTATCTATTTGTGCCCTATGGGAGTCAATCAAAATGAATACCATTTATCTTTTTTTAACCTTAAAATGTCTACACCTGCATTCCCTAATCCACTATTCAATGCCACAACCTTTACTCTTACCCGTACCTCAAATTCGAGAGTCCTGGACGATGTCAATAAGACGTTGTTTGTTTCTACAGGTTGACCATACTATATAGTATGGTAGTATGGGTATTACTGTATAGTATGGTCATGTGGGTATTGAGACGTAGCAACCGTAACTGTATATGGGCTAACACATTTTACTTAACTTGGTTGAATTTAGTGGCTCTGTTTCACTGCAGAACTTGTTTTATGTTCACTGCTTTATGCAAGATAGCCTCTAACGTTGGTTAAGATGCCAAATCAGCAGGAGTTCAAACCTTTTACCCAACATTGTTCCAAGTAGACTTTCTCACATACCACTGTACCACCCCAATTTCCCTTTCTTGAGGAAAGACATGCTGTGATTAGCAGTCATTTGATTAGTTGCGTTTAAACACGAATCTTGTCTTAAAGGTGCGGACTAAACCATTTTCGTCTTTTGTAAGAGGGGTTTGAGAGACCATTAGGCCTAGTTTTTGGGATACAAAGTTCTGTTTGTTAATCAATTTATTTAGTCCATTTTTATTTTGTTGTGACATTGTTACACTAATTAATTAGAAATAACAAATAAGAAATTGCAAACAAAAACAAACTTTTCATTCCTGGCTTCCAAGGGCCCCCACCCCGAGGGCCCTGGCTACTCAGTCCCCCCCCCCCCCCCCCAAAACTTCACTCCATGGGTGACCGTGCATTTAGCTGTACTGTACCAAAGCTATAGAGTATAGAGTTCCCTCGCTGATATTGTCAGAGACTGAATCCATAGATATTTTTAAGAGCAGGCTCAACTTTATTTAGTTAATTATCCATTGCTGCTTGGGAATTCTTTTTTACACTAGTTGAAAACACCTGTAAGAAAATCTGTGGCTCCTCCCTTTCCATAACGAGTTGTTTGCTTGTGACAACGGTGTGGCTCACTGTTAGCCTGGCCCACACTGTCAACATGCTCACAGGGTGTGGTTCTTAAAATAGGTGTGGCAAGCAAGCTATCGACTGGGCGTTGGGTGTGGTATACACTTTAACTTAAACCTCTGGACCCATGTTTTAGAAATATGGTATAACCAGCAGGCTGACTGTTTAACCAGCTGACTTCACCAGGGCCTGAAACTGCACTTCCTTATTAAGTGAACTTCTGACAAAGGGGGTGTTTTCAAAAGAAGGAGAGACAGTCTCTTCTGGTTGCAGGGAGCATGGATCAGTTCAGCAGTTCATATTATTTAAGCAACCGGATACTAGATCATGAGGCTGCACTTTGTGAGGACCAACTTGGTATATACAGTATAGGCCCACCCGATGAAAGGTGAAAGGACTTTCACTCTTGCCACATAAAAACAATGTGGTTTTCCACCGTCAGGACTGCAAAATTCTCGCCATGGATCCTAGTTTGGACACACATTAGCTCAGTTTGGTAAGTTTTTTAATCCTGATTTACTGTCGACTTTTAGAGATGGACACATTTTTAACAGTATTGTCATACTTTTGGCACAAACATTCTTTATTTTAGTGTGAATATAGTGATATACTGTATTCAGTGGTCAGGGCTCGACATTAAGGCTTGTCTGCTTGTCCGGGACAAGTGGATTTTTTTTGGGCGGACAAGAGGAACAGAAATGTACAAGAACGCAGGCCGTAATGGTATACTGCTCGGGATATCCTTCCACTCGAGGAGGCAAAGGCTTCCGACAATTAATTGAATATACTGAGTTCTAATACACAGTGCTGGGCGCAAAATGATTACATCCAGATTGGAGCACAACAATAAAAAATAATGTGCTATGTCCAAAATGCATGTGTCACACATTTCAGCAAATTTAAAATGCAATTGGATTATTGAATTGATTGAACGGTTTCAAATGGCTCTTGACTTGTACCTATACGCAAAAAAAATATCTGGCAATGTGTGACCTTTGTTAAGATTTAACCATTTAGTTACATGTATTACATGCTGTGTAGTAGACCACTTAATTACATATATTGTGTGCTGTGTATTAAAAGGACAATCCTACACATTATAATCTGTTCAAGGTCAGTCGATGGTCTTTGTTACGATCTCTCTAGACACTCCTCCTCTCTTACAGCGCACGCATGTATTTGATACGACTACAACAATGGCAGAGACGTGCCTAGAGGCTTAGGACTGAGCCTGCGCACCAACGAAGGAGGGTCTAACGTCTAACCCAATGATTTCTCTCCATCCAGTTGACAAATGATCTTGAATTCTACCACTGTATAAAACGAGAATAGACCCCTCCCAGGAGGCGGCATTCGGTAGACTGGGTCTGTGTGTCTGTAGGACAGCAGACTGGTGTAGCGTGGTGTTGCCGCCCTTTGTTATCTTTTGATTTCATCGTATTCTTCTTTATTATTTTTGTATTGATTACTTTATTGATTAAAGCTTGCTATTGCATATACCTTTAGTCATGTCGTCACTCAGAACTGCGGGACGCGACACCTTGTGAATTGTGGTCAATTTAGACAGTTTTTCTGAGTGTTTTCTTACTTTTAGACTAGTCTAAACTTCCAACGTCAGGGAAATGAGTCGTTAGGCCTATAGGAACATTGTAGATCTCTTTAAGAAATACCTTTCATTTCGGCGGTTATTTAACGTTAAGATCTATTCTGTGAACTAAATTAAATAAATTAAAGTAATATGTAAGACATTCAAAAACTCATTTTTTTCCCGGACAAGTGACTTTTTAGCCCACAAATGAAAAGAAAATGTGCTAGTCCGAAGGACAAGTTCCTCAAAAAGTTTATGGCAAGCCTCGCAGTGGTTGCAATGGCATTTAAAGCTTGTGGTGTGGACGTTGTCGTCATGCGACCATGTTCGTTGTTAGCCTAACGTTAGCTTTTTCCCTCTGGTTATTGCATTTAAGCTTGAAAATCATGACAAGTCATGTTCACTTGTAAGGATTATCTCTCTGAACAAAACGTGGAAGTATAATTATGTTCTTTTGACCACAGAGCTTATTTTCTGAAAGAATGCAAAACCCAATGGGAACATAACGTTGGCTTAAGTGGAGGGAACCAGTGGCGATTCTCTCTTCCGGGTTGGTCTACAAAAATACGTCATCGCAGACATACTCTATAGTAGCGACAGTATAGAAAGTGGATGAACCATAGAAATCGGTACGTCTATCGGATGAACCGTCAACAAATTTTACCCCAAATATAATGATTTATATTTTATATATTACACGTGTTAGTGCATTTTAAACACATACATGCTTAAAATAAGTAGGTGTAATTATTGTTTAAAAAAAGAAAAATAAAAAACCTGGAGAGCCGTAACTGAATTGCTCCACGTTAGATGCAGAAAGTCAGAATTAGTTCATGTGCAGGCCTAATACAACTATTGCTGCACGAACGTATCAGCGGGCATCGCTGCATAACAACAAATACAGTTACTGGAATAGTTATTTTTTGGGGGTTTTATTTAATGTTTTACCTTATTTCCATGTCTTGCGAAC
Organism: Galaxias olidus; assembly: GCA_026901105.3. NCBI lineage: Eukaryota > Metazoa > Chordata > Actinopteri > Galaxiiformes > Galaxiidae > Galaxias > Galaxias olidus. The sequence goes on from JAPMUY010001373.1 coordinate 8,053, forward strand.
ATTTCACATGCTGTTGCAATCTGTTGTTGTCTGACCTAACAAATAGATCAGTATAAATATGAATGCAATGCGGGTCTTGTTTGAATTTCTTTTTTTCTCCATCTTTTTCAGGATAAAATTGTCATGTTTCGATGGCATTTTTTCTCATCTATTGGTCTTTTGTCCTCTGCCTGCGTTTAGCATGGGGTAAGTTGGGGGAGGGGGGGGGGGGGTGGGGGGGGGGGTCAGGGGTAACATGTAACATCCTCAATATAACGTTGTAATTCTATCTCTTTCTTTCAGCTATATTCTTTCTCAGTGTTACCCGCCATGCCAATCAGGGAGAGGATGGTGGAGCTGTGACACTGGAGTGGCGGCTCAATGCCCCAACTGACATTTCTCCTGAATCAGTGACCTTCCACTGCTTCTGTTACGAACCTAAACCGGAAAAGACCTTTTGTGTTAACAACAAATATATGAAATATCCAGACCATCAGGATGAACAGTACAGGGGAAGGGTGAGATGGGAGAGAGAAGCCCTTCAAAATGGAACCTTGAGGTTCCATCTTTCAAACCTCACCACTCAGGATTCTGGAACATATCACTGTATTGTTGCCGTTGGAAACGAGGAGGCTGATCAATTCACCATTCTGAACGTGACAGGTTAGTGACAATGTTCAATTAAAGTGCTAGTCACACTCGCCATCAACGAGCTAAGCTTCTCAGGTTAAGCTATACTTTAACCATTTAGAAAAGAAATGTAGTCCAACACACGTTCTAAAAACCTAAACCAACAAGGCTGTGATACAGTAAGTTTAGCGTGACAAGCTGTGCTTCCCTGCCACATTCTGTTTGCTACAACTTGAGTTTGTTTATGTCTATAGATCTGAGCCCACCTGCCCAAGGCCCAAACAAGGAGAACGATTTTGAAGATATATTAAACACTGCCACAGACAGTGACATTGGAAGCTGCCAAGTGTTGTACTGATGGCCACCAGACCAATTCAGCACTATGTAGATGATTGTATGTGCTCTTGAGGCGATGTCATCTAATGTAATGATTATATGTAATCTAATGTAATGAGTCTACTATGTAATCTAATGTAATGAGTCTACTATGCAATGTAATGTAATGCCATTTTCTTGGTATCGACTTGGTTCCACCTGCACCAGAACTACAGAGGAGGGGATGGTATGGACTACTGGGGGCTTTATGCCTCTTAGTGGTCCCTGCTGCTTACCTCATAAGGAGAAAGTGTCATCGTCAAGAAGGTACATTTGTTTCCTGGCCTTTGCTTGTCATGTCACTTATAATTTCTCTGTGGAACACACATGGTGATATCAAACACATTTTTCATCTCTTCACAGAACAAGCCATCCCTGGGTACGATGAAGCAGATCAAATACAAACAGATTCAGGAAACATATATGAAACAACTGAAGTATAGTTTCACAGACTTTAATCAAGTTGTAGGCTTTGCAGGCCAGATGGAGTGTTTTCTACTAAAGATGCATTGCACTGGTAATGCACTGTCCTTCTCAGCTAACGTTGCGGCAGTAACGCGTTCCTGCAGATTCCTTCTCTACAACATCAGAAGGATACGGCCCTTCCTTACAAGAGAGGCTGCACAGTTCATTGTCCAGGCCCTCGTCATCTCTCGCTTGGACTACTGCAACTCCCCTTGGCTGGGCTGACTGCGAGCGCCATCAAACCCCTTCAGCTCATCCAGAACACAGCTGCTCGTCTGGTCTTCAAACAAGTAGGCAAGTATTCTACCTCAAATCAGCATTCTAAAGGCCACTTTGCTTTGGTTTCAATTAACGTTATTAGCTTCAAACGAACTCCCCAATGTGACCTCATTAGAACAGTGTGTTTGACAAACTTCAATGTTCCTTAAATATGTATTTCTGTAGCCTACATGGAGAACACATTTAACTACTTGTTGCCTGAAAATATAAAGAAAGAATGTTTGAAACAGAACAACCGTTACTAGCAGGGAGTACAAGTATTTTCAGAGAGGAAAATAATAGCTTTAAGTTTAATCTTAGTTGAATATTGGAATGTCATATTTTATTGCTATAAGAACATGTGAATTGTTGTCTTGTTAAGCATGTTTAATCAGTATAACATGTAAAACTGTCGCTTTTATGAAGTGTGGTCCAAGTGTATTTGTTTTATGACACTATCTGCAAAACTGTCCAATTGAAACTTCAAACTAAGACCAATTGCCCACTAGAAGGGTTGTTTTGGATGAAAAACGTGATGTTGCAGGCCTCAGTTCTTATCTGGGCTGAGACACCTCTGAATTTGGACCTGAATGTGTGTTGTGTTGAACATTTCTGATAGCTAGCTTTTTCTATGGTTCTGTTAAATGTATCAGGACTGGGAGACATCCATCTTTGTACAAATTGTGTGTTAGGCTATTATTTACCAAAACAATGTTAAATAAATAACTGATTGCACTGATGTGACAAATAATGAGTACTACTATGTTTGCGTATTTAGATGTTGACTTGATATAGACGGTCTTTCTCTTCTACGCCACTAACACTTTAGTACTCTGTTGTCAAACCCTTTATAAAGAGCTGTCAATCAAATGAATCAAATATGTTAATTTAACATGTGAGTGTTCATTTTGTTTATATATTAAGCATTTGCAACACAATAATAAAAAATAAAAAAATCTTATTTGAATTTGTGTCCTTAATTGAGTAGAAAATAAGCACACGCACACACAATATTACAAAAACCATGTGTTTCGGCGACCTTGAGTGCCTTGAAAGGCGCCTTATAAATTCAATGTATTATTATTATTATTATTAACAGGTAGAGACAATACAGAGAAATTGTCCTGTCTTAGTAACTGTTGCTATTCCTTTGTAATATATGAACATTTAAATAGAGTAGCCTTAAGTACAGAGAATAAAGACAAATATAAATGAACAGTGTTAGTAACTGCTGATATTCCTCTATATGAAACTTTATTAGAGTAGCCATAAGCAGGGAGGGTAAAGATAAAATCTTAAATGAAAAGTGAATGTTGCTATTCCTCTATATGACCACCAGGGGAGCCACAGCTCGGTCGGTCGGCAATGTCCCGTTGGCTAACGCAGGGAGAGCGTCATCCTTTGCTTCATCAATCGTTGGAGTTTTTTTCTGTAAGCACAACACACCCACACACACACACACACACAACACACACAACACACCCATATACACACACATATACACACCACACACAACACACACACATGCACACACAACACACACACAGAACACATACACACACACACACACACACACACACACAGTTCAATATGTATTATAAACATATAGTTAAGAAAGAAAGAAAAAATTCCACTGTAATAGATAATCCCAAAAGATGCATATTTCACTTCTGAATCAAACACACACAGACACTCACACTCAGCTAACACACACACACACACACACACCTTGATGGCCCTCGTTAACACACTCAAAGGTCCCGGGCTGCTCCTGTAAGGTGAGGGGCGTGCCGTGGTCGTAACCAGGGCGATGGAGGTCAATCGAGTACTTCTAAAGTAAAGCAACAAAACATAACAAATAAACAAAAGTAAAAGCTTGAAAATAGTGGGAGGACAAACAAGTCTGAAGTAAACAAAAACAAAACGAAATAGACGGAGATACTCAGGGATTTGACTATTCTATAGGTAGACAAGTATAGGATTATATTACAGAGAGATACTCAGGGATTTGAATGTTCTATAGGTAGACAAGTATAGGACTATATTACAGAGAGATACTCAGGGATTTGACTATTCTATAGGTAGACAAGTATAGGATTATATTACAGAGAGATACTCAGTGATTTGACTATTCTATAGGTAGACAAGTATAGGATTATATTACAGAGAGATACTCAGGGATTTGACTGTTCTATAGGTAGACAAGTATAGGATTATATTACAGAGAGATACTCAGGGATTTGACTGTTCTATAGGTAGACAAGTACAGGATTATATTGCAGAGAGATACTCAGTGATTTGACTATTCTATAGGTAGACAAGTATAGGATTATATTACAGAGAGATACTCAGTGATTTGACTATTCTATAGGTAGACAAGCATAGGATTATATTACAGAGAGATACTCAGGGATTTGACTGTTCTATAGGTAGACAAGTATAGGATTATATTACAGAGAGATACTCAGGGATTTGACTGTTCTATAGGTAGACAAGTACAGGATTATATTGCAGAGAGATACTCAGTGATTTGACTATTCTATAGGTAGACAAGTATAGGATTATATTACAGAGAGATACTCAGTGATTTGACTATTCTATAGGTAGACAAGCATAGGATTATATTACAGAGAGATACTCAGGGATTTGTTTAGATGTTAAATTGGGTTTTTTCACACAAACACACACACACACACATGACTATTTCACACAGACTGACCAGACACACACACACACACACACACACACACACACACACATACACGCACACACTGACCAGTAATGCCTGCAGCCTGAAATGCACAGTTCTCTAAAAACCAGACACGCACGCACGCACACACACACACACACACACACACACACACACACACACACACACACACACACACACACACACACACAGCCACGGCAATGCAGAATAAATATACACTACAGTAAAGAACCTCTTCTGTCTTCAGAACAGGACGGGAGGAGAGAGAAGGATGGACGGACGGACTGAAAAAAGACTAGTTCATGGTTCCATCGTAGGCCGTTCACCACTGACCAGAACCAGACACATTATAGTGGTGTGTAATAAATAAGACACTGCCAATGTCCTCTTCCTCTTCATCATCAGTACCGAATATTTCTCAATGCAGCCCCACCTCTGACCGCTCCCCCTTGACATAGTTTCACAGGCGTGTTGCAAAAAAAAGAAAGCGGTACTGCTGAAAAAGACATGGTTGTCCAGTAGATGGCGCTATATGCTTTCATTCAGTTTCATGTAACTAAATAAGCTATTACTTCTGAATGGGGAGAACCGTCGCGGTTGTCCAGTAGATGGCACTATAGGCCTTCTCATTCAGTTTCATGTAAACAGAAATATGTTGATGTTATTAAATTAAATGTAAAACGTTTGCAAAGACAAACACTCACCCGTCCCCTGTTACCCATTGCTGTGATGGCCATATAGTTATAGAGAATGTAATATGTAATGTAAACATTTTTTATAGCCGGGTGTGAAATTTCGCGCGAGATGCTTGCACTTATTTGTGCGACAGACAGCGCACAAACATCATCTACATGCGACATAACACGGAGAGTAGAGAGAGTGGGAGATTCGAACTGTGTTAGCCAACTAATTGGTAGAATAGAAATCGACCTGTCTTTCGCTTGTCGACACAAGTAAGGTAATTGTTTAAACGCCAGTAAGTGTTTATGTTTTCGGTGAAATTTTTACGTAATTGTCAGTCTTGCGTTCATCAACTAACGCGCTATCGTTAGCCCCCCAAGCTAGCGCGATAGTCACAACACTGGGTTGAGTGGCCCAACCTAGCTGTCAGTTTCCAAACGGGTACAGAACAGTGAAAGATGGCCACCCCTAGCAAGACTCCACCCGGTGCCGACCCGAAGCAGCTGGAACGGACCGGAACCGTTCGGGAGATCGGTTCTCAAGCTGTGTGGTCGTTGTCTTCCTGTAAACCAGGTGAGTCGTTTCCATGGCATTTCAGTAAATCCAAGCCCGGAGTAGCGCAGGTAGCGTTCATAATGTTAATAAATACAACGATTGAGATGGATGGTTAGCTTCAATTTTGAATAAAAACGGACCAACAGTACGACTATTAAAGCGTAATTATAACGGACAACAGTACGACCTCCCCTGTGACTATTACATCGTTTTCCGGTTCCTTCCTGTGAAGGGTTCGGCGTGGACCAACTCAGAGACGATAACTTGGAGACTTACTGGCAGTCTGATGGCTCCCAACCTCACCTGGTCAATATTCAATTCAGGTGAGTGTGAGACGCAAAGACAGATAGGAACTATCACTGTGTGTGTGTGTGTGTGTGTGTGTGTGTGTGTGTGTGTGTGTGTGTTTAGTCTACGTGATCAGCTGAAACATTTTCAGCATATTTATATATTAACCAAAGAGACACTATTACAAAAATAAATTATGATTTATTGATTGAATGATTTGTATAAGCGATTGGCATAAGAGCTACACTTTTTTTCCAAGGGTTTTGCTTCCTACTTCTACTTGATGTAGCAATAGTGTCAGTTGTTGATGTCTGTGAGTTGCTGTGTATTTCTGCTGACTATAAGTCTGATGAGAGTGACGATGACGATGATGATGATGTTGTTGTTGATCCCAGGAGGAAGACCACCGTGAAGATGCTGTGTATTTATGCTGACTATAAGTCTGATGAGAGCTACACCCCCAGTAAAATCTCTGTCCGCGTCGGAAACAACTTCCACAACCTACAGGAGATCAGGGTAAGGCTAACCCTGGCTCTCCTGACCTTTGAACTTTGACCTTAAACAACCTGGAGGAGATCAGGGTAAGTCTCACTCTGGCACTCCTGACCTTTGAACCTTGACCTTAAACAACCTGGAGGAGATCAGGGTAAGGCTCACTCTGGCACTCCTGACCTTTGAACTTTGACCTTAAACAACCTGGAGGAGATCAGGGTAAGGCTCACTGTGACTCTCTTGACCTCTGACCCCTTCCATTTTTCCTGTAACAAATTGTCCTGCTTTAGTGCAATGAAGAATTACTGACTAAGCAGGGAGCCATTTTTGTGTACAGTACAATCTATCAAAACTGTCACAGATCTGTTGGGTACTGAGAGTAACTCGGTGTGTGTGTCTCTCTCTCTCTCTCTCTTGCGCTCTCTCTCGCACTCTCTCTTTATGTCTAAGCAGCAGTTGGAGATGGTGGAACCCAGTGGATGGATCCATATCTCTCTCCTAGATCAGGTCAGAGCAGATTACCATCTCACTATTGAATAACCTATACCACTACTAACACTGACCCAAGATCAGGTCAGTGCAGATTACCATCTCACTGTTAAATAGCCTATACCACTACTAACACTGACCCAAGATCAGGTCAGTGCAGATTACCATCTCACTGTTAAATAGCCTATACCACTACTAACACTGACCCAAGATCAGGTCAGGGCAGATTACCATCTCACTGCTAAATAGCCTATACCACTACTAACACTGACCCAAGATCAGATCAGTGTCTGTGTAAAACTGTGTTTGTATCTGACTTTGTGTGTGTGTGTGTGTGTGTGTGTGTGTGTGTGTGTGTGTGTGTGTGTGTGTGTGTGTGTGTGTGTGTGTGTGTGTGTGTGTGTGTGTGTGTCTCTCTCTGTGTCTGTGTAAAACTGTGTTTGTATCTGACTTTGTGTTTGTGTGTGTGTTTGTGTAAAACTGTGTGTGTGTGTGTGTGTGTGTGTGTGTGTGTGTGTGTATGTGTCTGTATGTGTCTGTCTCTGTGTCTGTGTAAAACTGTGTTTGAATCTGACTTTGTGTTTGTGTGTGTGTGTGGTTGTGTAAAACTATGTTTGTATCTGATTTGTGTGTGTGTGTGTGTGTGTGTGTGTGTGTGTGTGTGTGTGTGTGTGTGTGTGTGTGTGTGTGTGTGTGTGTGTGTGTGTGTGTGTGTGTGTGTGTGTGTGTGTGTGTGAATCAATACTCTTTGTTAGAGCTGGGCTTCTTGTACCATTTCATAGATTAATTCAAATGAATGAGTTAGAACACTGTGTAAAACGGGCACACAAAAGAGGCAATTCAACATATTTATTACATTATATTATAACAGATTTATTTGAATTGATTAGCTTAATTAAACATATTTATTACATTATATTATAACAGATTTATTTGAATTGATTAGCTTAATTAAACATATTTATTACATTATATTATAACAGATTTATTTAAATTAATTAGCTTAATTAAACATATTTATTACATTATATTATAACAGATTTATTTAAATTAATTAGCTTAATTAAACATATTTATTATTTCATAACAGATTTATTTAAATTAAACATATTTATTTCATTATATTATAATATTTATTTAAATTAAACATAATTTATTACATTATATTATAACAGATTTAATTAAATTAATTAGCGTAATTAAACATATATTAATTACATTATATTATAACAGATTTATTTAAATTAATTAGCTTAATTAAACATATTTATTATATTAACATATTTATTTAAATTTAACATATTTATTTCATTATATTATTACAGATTTATTTAAATTAACATATTTGTTACATTATATTATAACAGATTTATTTAAATTAATTAGCTTAATTAAACATATTTATTTCATTATATTATAACATTTATTTAAATTAAACATTTGTTACATTTATATTATAACAAATTTATTTAAATTCATTAGCTTAATTTAACATATTTATTACATTATATTATAACAGATTTTATTTTATCCAAATAAAGAAAAATATAGATCATAGTCAAAAATTGGCCATGACTCTTGATTTGTTTTTTAGGCCATTTCGCCCAACCATTCTCTATCGATAATTAATACTCTATATCGATAATGATGTTAGACTTTGAATGAAGGCAGGTAATAGAATACCTGAAGCTTTTGTGCTTTAGGACAAAAATTTTCCTTTTACTCAAAAATACCACAACACTGCTGTTACTTCAAAAGGCATCATAGTAAAGATAGCGTTCAGGATTTCACATTAATTTACTCTTCCTGTTTAAGGTGTAGACCCCTGTGATGTTATTTCCTGTTTCAGGTGTACACTCCTGTAGAGGAGAGCTCTATCGGTCGCCTCCCACGATGCACCACGGTAGACTTCATGATGTACCGGTCCATCAGATGATCGAGTGTCTTTTGTATATTTCTATTTCCTGTATTTGTACACCTGCTTGTTTTGTGTGTGTTATTTTTGAATTAAATCATATTTTTTAACTAGTAGTTTTATTTTTGTTCCTTTTACCTTTATTTTACCAGGTTAGTTTAATTGAAATTCAGAATCTCTTTTGCGAGAGAGACGCGGCCACAAAATAGCAGCACATAAAAAGGTTCACACAAATGTACATAGAACAAGACACACATAAATTCTGTCAGATCCTTAAACAAATCTGAAGTTGAAAAACACTGACAAACGCCATATTGTATTCCAATTGTTTTTATCCGCCCTCAAAAAACATATAGTGAGACAATTCTCTTAAGCTTTATCATTTATGTAAATGTATTCCATGTAGATGCAGAAGAGAACTCAAAATGCGTTTTTTTTCCAAACTCACTACGTGCCGATCGCATCATATGATCACAAACAACAGCCATTGTTAACTGGATCCATCCCGGTTCCAGTTCAGCTTGGTTTGGCCGTGACCACATACCAGACGGTGTCCTGTGAGGGACAGGAAGTGGTTAGGAGAAGCGGCGCTGAATCAGGAGTTTTCAAAACAAGAGGTCGGTTGTTTCCAAACTCACTACGTGCCGATCGCATCATATGATCACAAACAACAGCCATTGTTAACTGGATCCATCCCAGTTCCAGTTCCGTGACCACATACCAGACGGTGTCCTGTGAGGGACAGGAAGTGGTTAGGAGAAGCGGCGCTGAATCAGGAGTTTTAAGAAACAAGATGTCGGTGAAGATGACCTGTCAGCTAGTTTCAATTCAACAGGAGGGACACAAACGGGAGAAACAACAGCTTCTAGAAGGCAGACAGAGGAAACGCAATATCCAAAAGGATGGACTCCTTGAACAGTTTAGAGGGGGAGAGACTGGTACTACAGAGATGTGAAGCTACTTCAAAGGCTAGTGA
>JAPMUY010001374.1:0-5000 GCA_026901105.3 Galaxias olidus
TCTGTCTCTCAGGGACAGGCCACGAGGATGTCTTGAAGGTGGTCCACCTGCCCATCGTCAGCAACGACGACTGCAACAAGCAGCACAGAGGAAGCCTTTACATCACCAACACCAAGATCTGTGCCGGGGGCAGACAGGGGGAGGGGGTGTGTGAGGTAGGGGGCACATACAGTGCCTCATGACTTCTTTATTGAGTCATGTGTACCAATGTAGTGATCTATTCTTGTTGGCTGTATGGTAACTCACGAGGAAAGGGAACATATGCATTTAAAATAATGCTATGTATAAACCTCAATATAAATACATGGGACAAGGCTGAATACATATACTGTATATATAATAACAGTATTATATAACTAACGTATCTAAATTGTAACCAGTTATATTACACTTATTCTTAATGTGGGTAAATGTAGGTTAATGTTGATATACTGTTTGCCATAAATATTTCACATTATACATATGTGTCATATAGACCATTTCCAATATTATTGGCCTGAAATTGTTTCTGTGTGTGTCCCCTGCGCAGCGGGACTACGGGGGCCCCCTGGTGTGCCAGGAGGGCGACAGCAGGGTCCTCGTGGGGGTCAGTATCCACGGCATCGGCTGTGGGCGCGCCGGGCGCCCCGGGGTCTTTGTGAACGTGCCCTTCTACACGCGGTGGATCCACAAGGTGCTGGTCCACTATGAGAGCGTCTAGGGGGGGGGAGGCATGGGGGGGGGGGGCGTGGGACCGCCCGTCCGGGAGGAAGGCCGCCGCGCCACCCAGCACCCCAACCCCACGGACGTGCAGACTCTAGAGGGGAACCAAGTACCCAACACATAATCCATACGCAATTCAGAGACCAGCTGATGAAGAGGTGTTCTTGAACGGAGGGGGGGAAAAAACAGCCATGAATTATTTGAGATGCCCTCGAGCAAGAAACGGGAAGATTAACCGTACGCGAGGTGGAAACGAGGCCGCGTTGGTTCAGCGTCTGGAAAATAAGAAACGGTCGGCCGGATGAACATTTTGAACGCTTTCAGTTTTTCCTTTGTTGCCGCTGAACGCACTGAACACACGAAGAGAGCGACCGGCTCCGTGTTGACCCTCTGCCCGGATCTCGCTACATCCCCGCAAAGGACTTGCCCCTTGGATGCATTGGACTCGCCCCAGGGTGCTGGCACGATACAGCTCGGCTCGGCTTCGCTTGGTTCTGCAGCGAGGGAAACCCCCCCCCACCCCGCTTCCTACAATGTACATACTATTTTAATGAGTGTATTTTTGACACTCTTCAGGGGATTTGGGTCTTATAGATCTGTGTAAAGGAGGACTGTGTGGCAGTGTGGATACATGAAGGGTGATAATTGGTCTAGATTGACTGGACGGGGACTGTGATGTCATCATAGAAGGAGATGAAATTGGCCTCACATGCTTCATATGTATATGAAAATTATGATTAACCTTTTTTTAAATATGAGTCTTGATTCATTTCATGAAGCCACTGAATGTAGATTGAAGAACACAGGTTTGAAGGAACGTGTGTATTTACAAAGGGATTGCATTGCATTTTAGACTTGATAACATTAAAAACCAAAGTCTGTTGTTCTTTATCGTGTGTGTGCGCGTGCGCGTGTGGTTTCTTTGTTTTCTGTTACTAAATTAGATGAGATGTCTTCATGGTCATTCAAACAACACATCTTCTTTCAGTGTACATAACTAATAAGCCAGTTTTAAAATGTTATTTCGTCGTTCCTTCATTAGGAAATTGTTTGTCTGTTTATGGGTGGCTGGGTGCGTGCGTGCGTGCGTGCGTGCGTGTGTGTGGCCATGTTCATGTGTGTTGATGTGTTCTTAAAATTTTAAGCTGCTATGTAAGAAACATTCTATTATTCATATGTGTATATCACACTGTTACAGTAAGTCAGTATTATTGGAATTCCATAACAATGTTATTATGGTTGTGTGTAAGCTGTGGCAAGTTAAACATTTTCTGATTTGTCACTATCAATGTCTGCTGCGTTATTTGATTTCAAATATTCTATCTCTTTTTATTCAGTACACTCTGGATCAAGTGTATGTTTTCTACCACGTGGTGGTGCTAGTGTGTCAGAAGTATAAATGTTTATGGAATTCAGCTAAACCTCATTCAACAGTTTCTTTCAAACAAACACACACACACACACACACACACACACACACACATCTCCCCTTCCTGCCTTGGAGCTGTTTGTGATCAAATGCTCTAACAGTGGGGCAGCACTCTCTCTTCTTTACTGAGCCTTTAATGTTTGGAGCTCTGAGAGAGGGAAGGAGGGAAAGCGGGAGAGACTGATAGGGGGGATGAAGGAGAGAGAGAGAGAGAGAGGTTGAGATGTAAGCAAGAGTGAGTGAAGGTGAGGAGTCGAGGGGGGGGGGGGGGGTGGGGGGACCGGAGATTAAACGCTGAATCCATTGATGTTGCATTAGAGAACTTCTGGAGACAGCAAAAAAAAATGTAGATGGATAGACGTTTTCCGTTGCCGCGTGCCCTGCGAGCCCTCTGTGGGATTGCTGACGACCACACCAACTGACAAACACCCCGCTCTCGCGCTCGTGGGATTGGGCAGAGAAATTTTCATGACCTGACATTTTCTTTCTCTGGAGCTAATTTGGAAGGACCCCCCCCCCCCCTCTCATCCTGGAGGTCAACCCCCCGCCCACACGTGACAGGTTTCCCTACTGGACTCGCCTCGCCGCCTCGGGCTGGGAGAAGCGAGACGTCCCCAGCGCACACGAGGTCCATGACCCGTGGAACATGCCTCGTGTCAAGGCTGCTCCGTCTGCACTAGAGCACGATGGTGGTCGACGCACGTGTGTCTGTGAGACGGGCGGACAGACGGACAGACGAGCTGCCTTTACACTGACACACGGGCACATAGATAGGAAAGCCTTCATTTAGACTGTATGTTTTAATTAGCATGAATCAGTGACGTTCAAGGTTTATGGCATAATGGATATTAAAACAATGTAGCCTGTGTGTTTAAAAAAAAAACAGACAGTGAGTCAGCAGTCAACAAATGCATACACCACCAAGTTGGTTGTTGGCGGGTCTACATACCAGCAGACAGAGGGGGTCAGGAAAGCCATACGAGGCTCATAAAGTCATCTATCCAATTCAATGCAGCAAAGTGAGACAAGTGTCAAGGTCCTGAATGAAAGTCGATGGTAACCCTGTTGTCTGGACTCTGAGAGGGAGGCAGTGAAAGAAGCCCCTGTGGTTAGCCGGTACCGTTCCGGGATGATTGCATGCATAACTGTAAGTGCCTGTGGCGCCCCGGTCCCCGGAACCATGCGTGTCCTTGTGCATGTGTGTGTGTGTGTGCCGTGTGTGCGTGATGTAGTGTGTATAGTACACTAACCATAGGAGGAAAAGCTTTTAGAAGCCATAAGGCTCCCGTTTCCAACCATGGAGATTCACATCCCAGTTGAAAACCATTTTTCATAATCTAATTGGGTGTTCTCCGTAATGGCATTTAAGCTCCCTCCTCCTGTGGCTCACTGGACTGGAAAGATAAAACGATGGAGTGCGCGTGGAAAGGTGTGTAGGTGTGTGTGTGTGTGTGTGTGTGTCTGTCGCGCCTTAGTGTCACCCGAGTGTCTCGTGTGATGAAATGAGGTAGAAGAAGAGGGATAAAGGGCGCTCTTAAAGCTAGCCTAGTGTGGGAGAAGAGGTTTACAGCTATCTCCTGCCCCCCCGCCTCGCCTCAACTTCCTGGAACAACACTTCCTGAACCCCCCCCCCCGGAGAGAAGACGTGTCACTTCGGCAGACTTCCTGTTTGCCCCGCTTGGCACAGCATGGCTCCAGAGAGCCACGCTGAGAGGACGTCATGCCGACGTGGGTCCGCTGGTCAACAGAAGAGATAGGTAGCATGCGAAGCCATGAATATGAAAAGGTGTCTTCCCGACGAGGCTTATGGGTTTAGTGTTACCTGTGACCCCCCCCCCCCCCCTCCCGAGGAGCCCGCTGGCGTGAGGAAGAGGGCGGACGTGAGCCGGGGCGTCTGGTCTGGTTTCCTTGTTCGTTTTCTTCTTCTTTTTTCTTTTTCATTAAACCTCAAGGTCTGGATCGATGGCTGCAGTAAGTCAGTAACCGTGACGATGGCCGTGTTGATATCGATCATTAGTTACTTATTCAAGCCCCCCCCCCCGGACCCAGACAGACAGACACAGACAGATTGATAGATACGGAGATTAACAGATATGCCCAGGGAGAAAACAGCCGGATATCTAGTTGGATAGGATGCAAAAGGGGCAACTAGAGGATGTCTATACTGGATACCGAAGCAGACATTTGATTTTATCTTCCAACACATACAGAATGAGCTATGAGGATGCATGTCGTGACAAAACGAATTGCAACACTTAAGGAAGTAATAAAGAGACGTCGTACACCATCTTGCTCATGATTAGAATGTGCAAAGCAAAGGTTCCTGTAGTCCTGTGTTAGATTCAAAGCCAGCACAATGATAGCAGGTTTGGCACCGGGGATATGATCACGACACGGCGGTGGATATTGTCACTTCTAGATAAAAGAAATGGATCTCACCCGCCCGGTCTTTGGAACTCTCCACTGTCTGCCAGTCCCACCATCACCTTTCCACTATCAGTGTCTGTGTCTCTCCCTGAGGCAGACGAGGCGGAGGGCAGACGAGGGGGCGAGGGTGGGGGTGGGGGTGGGGGGGGGTGGGGGTGGGGGTGGGGGGGTAGTGCGGTTTATCGAGCTAAAGTCAACCACTGTCGGTGCTGCCATATCCCCTGCGACGCCGGCTTGATAGGTATCACTCTGCAAACACACTGCTTCTCCCTAGATTCCACACAGGCTCCCTCTCTCTCTCTTGCCATCTCTCTCTCTCGCTATCTCTCTCTCTCTCTCTCTCTCTCTCTCTCTCTCTCTCTCTCTCTCTCTCTTTCTCGCTATCTCTCTCCACCCCCCACTAGGGGAGACAGCCTGGGCACATACCCGTTCCTCCGGTTAT
>JAPMUY010001374.1:10000-87500 GCA_026901105.3 Galaxias olidus
GGCGGTTGGGGGGGGGGGGGGGGGGGGGGGGGGTTGTACACATTATGCACACACAACATGCCGTATTTATTGGGGAGGTTAGAGGGGAGATAATATAGCTATTTTTCTTCATACTTGTGATATTGATTGAGTTTAAAACTCCTCTCTGCAAGGTTAACTAAGACGGTATGCAAAAGGCAACATCTTTTGTGGTTGTTTTTCCCAAACACGATGGCATTTTGCCAGTGTAGAGCTAATAATAAGATTCACAGTGCCTTCATCCAACCACACACACAAACAAATCTGCACCCACCCACACACACACAGACACCCACACACACACACACAAACACGCGCTCACCAACGCTGTCATCTGCTTCCACCCTGGGGGCAGCGTGATTGGGGATCAGGACGGGGTTAACTCCACCGGTTGCCTAGCTACCGTGTCGGTGATGGAGGGCATGAACATCGCTCGTGTGTGTGTGTGTGTGTGTGTGTGCACCGAGCGTGGGTTTGTGTGTGCACTATTATCAATGATCTCCTCTCTTTTGTCTTCTGCAGCCCCGTGGAGTGTATCGACTGGGAACGCAAAGCCATTTGTTTATCAATTTAATGACACATCGGCATCACGGCAGCACTGTCCCGCCCACCGCCGCCTCTCCCTGGCCCTGCCTGCCGAGCGCCGCCTGCTCCTCTTCCCTCCATGCTCGAACGAGCAGCAAGCCTCCGGTAAAAGGTGGTGAAATGTGAGTCATTGATTTGCCCCCCTGCTCAGCCGAGGGGTCAACCAGGGATTCACATGGGAGCCATCGACGGCTGCACGCCCGCACCTCGCTAGGAGAGGGGATGGCGAGGCATGGATTTCAAAGCTGCTCAGGGCCCACTCGACAGCTAATTAAGTTTGAGCTGTGTATCACTGTCCGTCTGCGTAAACACTGTTTGTGGCCCTCACAGTGTGTGTGTTTTGGAGTTTTACGTGTGTGTGTGTTTGTGTCCTTGGTAGAAGGTCACTTCACAGGGATGATCCTAATCTTCTATCCCTTTATGTCAGCGTGCATGTGTGTTTGGGTGGGTGTGTCTCTCTGCATAGGCCACAAGCCTGTGCATGCAAGGGAGATCTGATTCCCATGAAAGAATTCTGTGTCTCCTTGGAGAAAACACAGGCAAATTACCCATAGGAATATGTTGAGGACAGGAGGTGCGCAGGTGCCGCGGCCGAGTCTCTTATCTGCAAAGCAACAGTGTCGTGATCCCAGTTTCACAATGGACCTTGAACATCTCCCAGATAACGGCTCTCAGAGTCACATCTCGAAAACTACAGCAGCCTCGTGCTAGCACTTCATACTCTTAATCCGGTCGCACTGGAGACACACACACACACACACACACACACACACACACACACACACATCCGCAGGTTGCCAGTGTGTGTGCCTGACGGGACTGTGCTCCGCTGTCCTCTCCTCGTTAGCCGTAATGAAGAGATATGGGTTAGTGGTAACGACTGCAAACAGGGATGAGCTATTAGGCTGCTGAATGACCCGCTCTAATATCAATACAAATGCAGCCGTCAGCGCCCCTGTCACAGGGCTGTTGTCATATTAACAGTGTTACAACTCCATTAAAGAGAGCCTCCTGTCCAACGTCGTTATCACGAGCATCATCCACAAGAGGAAGGGTTTTGGAGGACCTGCCCGTCTGACTGACTGGTTGGCTGACCCACTGAGGGATGCGGCTGTGCAAGACCGTCTACATGTGTTTTGATTGTGTGTCTATGTGTCTGTGTGTGTGTGTGTGTGTGTGTGTGTGTGAGAGAGAGACTCTGCCTCACGAGGAACGTCTTTGAAAAAATGCAAGTAGTGCGCTGTGAACCGAAAAAGAGACCTCCCAACTGTAAACGTTAATATTTATTTGTTTTCTTCATGCATGGCTGTACCGACGCCGCTCATTTTGGTGATCAGTCTCCTCACTCGGGCATACTTTCCAATTCAACTGGGCGGGTCAATAATTGGCCCTTTAGCCGTCCTCGTCTTTGGGGGGCCTGTGAGAGGCTGCTCGAAAAACACACGTGGATCAGGAGAGAAGGAACCCGTGGCCCTGCCAGTTACCCCCAGGTCAGTACACACGCACACATGCCCGGGTCAGTACACACGCACACATGCCCGGGTCAGTACACACGCACACATGCCCGGGTCAGTACACATGGTGGTCGGTGGACAGGGGCAGACCCCGCCCCCCCCCATACGGTCCCAGCCCCGTGCTGCTGAGGCCTACACAACGTCCCACCACATCACAGACTCTACAGCAGCTAGTTGGCTGTATAAAATAATTGGACTGTTGATTTGCGAGGGATGGAGCACAGGACTAGTGGGTAAATTAGTCCACTAGCCATTTCTAACTATGACAGACGACAATAACGTCCTCACAACTGTACTCTAATTGCTTCATAATGAACACTATGGAAATGGGAATTAAGCAATACAACAATTAATTTCCCTATCTGTCATAATTATAGGCGCTTTCATTGCACGCAAGCGCGCCACCAAGGTCATGCGCCTGGCACCAAGTGAACTTCCCCTCTCTGTGGTTGTTTATTATTGGGTTTGTGTTCACTGGCTAATAATATGGGAACGACTACAAGCTGAGTGAACGTTAGGCTGTGGAGCAGACGGATGTTGGGTTCAGGTTGCTGTGCTGTCGGGCGCAACCTTACCTCAGGAACAAACGCCATTTTGAAAATAAAAAAGATCGTTTCCTAATGACGAAGGGAGACAGTGAGCGTGGATCACCACTGTGCCAAAAGAGGCTTGGCAGCCAGGCAAGAAGAACCTTCAGTCATTGCATTGCACCAGTAGGCTACACAATGTGTGGCATGTCATGCTGACCACTAGACCCAGTTTTTCATGTAATCTTCCTCATTTTTAAACAATATCATGGAAAGAGTGCATTTTTTACACTGGAATGTGTAAGTAATATGGTATATTTTGTGTTAAAAAGCAGATACCTGTTTTGTGACCAGAATGGTTATGAATTATCCAAGGAGTTTATGATGCTCAGCAAGGTGAAATACTGTCAACACTACCTGTTTCTATCACTTGTTTTATTTTTGGTGCGCAATCAGTGCACCCCTCCCTCCAGATTATATTCAATGTTAGCGCACGACAACACTATTGACGGTTCTCAGAAGTAGAAGAGGTACCAGAAAAGAAAGAGTGGACCATCTGTGTTTGAGTCCATTGATTCACCTTCCATAGAGGTCACCCACGCTGACCCCGAAGAAGCATGCACTGCTGTGGGCACAGATCTGTCAATGGCAGACATTGATCAGCTACAAAATGAAAACATTGAATTGAAGAGAAAAGTGGGCTGACTGGAAAAGAAACTGGAATCTCAAGAAAAACGCCTACAAGATCATATGTTCGGCAGTCTGTCCTATTGTATTTTAAATGGAAAGCACTCATTTTTACAGTGGTCTACCATCTGCCTCTGTGTTTTTCACTCCCTTAACTGACATAAATATGGAACACATCATTTACCATACTTGCCGTTCCCGAGAAGTTTCTTGTGGTCCTGATGATACTTCGAGACCTAGCTTATCGCTTCAGAGTGAGTTGTGTAACTGTCTCAAACATCTTCCATGAATGGCTAAAGGTGATAGCTGAGGTGTGCCTTGTCCAGTGGCCATACACAAAACATATCAGAAGAAATCTCCTTACCCTCTTCAAGACTGACATTCCAACATGTCCGATGTATAATAGACGACTGGTTTTCAAACACGAGCAATCGCCTGCTCCTACTACAATTCACACAATACCGTTAAGTTCCTTGTTGGCAACAAGAGCCATTGCATTTTTATCAAGCGTCTGGTGTGGTCGTGCTAGAAACTCTCTATTTCCACAACTTCAGGGCTTAGTTTAGTGAAGGCCTCATCAAATGTTGTACACTTATACACTCAGCGTCCAGTTCCTCTCTGGGAGACAGTTTGTAATATCAATAAAATGCTGGCCTTCTTAGGTCTGGTTCACTCCTAAAGGTTTGTTTCCTTAATCAATGCAAGGTTCATCCATTGTTTAAATTTCCCAATTGGTCGGGTTTGCGTTCAAAAAGGCCATACTGAATCGGTCCAGAAATTGTAAACAAAAGCCATGTGGTTGGACAGTCAATAGCCTACTACTTCATTGACTGCCGCTTGAGACTACCTCTTTGAGGCGGTCCGGTCGTTTGGCCTGCATCAGTTTGATTTCGGCGTTGACCCAATCGCTCCAGGGGTAAACGCTCCAGAGTTCGGTTCAACCGGACTAAACCAAGCAGGTATGAACTTTCTTAGTCACCTGTGACCATCCACTCGCTTTTCATGTGACAGATGACCCATTATGGAGTCCATCCTAAACACACTGCTCCACAGTAAGCAAAATCATGCCTACATGGCTACACACCTCTCCTCAGCTGCATAGATCCAGACATTCCATTATCAACCAGATGAATGCGAGCAGTGAACAGGCTTATCCAGTTAGCTAGCTATCTAGCCAGCCATACTTACCCTGCCATGTAGATGCAATTCCTGCTCTGGACTTCGCTGGACATTGTCACAACGATTCATGCAGAGTAGTGCTTGGAAAGCATCTGACCTGCCACGGTTTTCCCCTTAAATTAAAAAGTATTTCCCCTATTTCGGGTTAAGATGCTTTCACCTTTTACGGAATTACAAATAGTTATGTACCTCCAAGCTGCGATATACTTTGAACGCCTCCCTTGTATGTGCACACTCCTTCTTCACAAGGTATTAAAATATGTGTACCTGACTGACCTCCGGAATCAGTAAGTCAGCAGAAAAACATTTTTGTCTCAACAATTAGTTGAAGGAGTCTGGTAGTGTAACAATATTAGGAGTTTGGCTGAGTAACGGTTCCATTTCTAAAGTAATTTACTTGTAATGTATCTTACTTGTGGTCAGAAATAGTCTGGAGAGCCTCTGTTGTTGTTTGAAGATGCATGTTTGGGCCATAATAACGCACGTGTGCAGTAGTGTTCACGTTGTTACTGCTGAAAGCGTCTATCGCCCGCAACCTTAACACTGGTTTTATTATGAACAATGGCAACTTTACGGGGTTCTTTCATAATGCAAATACAAATCCTTTTGTTGGTTGAACATTACAGACGAAGACGGTTGTGTCTCAGCACACCCTGTCCTGAATGTGAGCATGTGTGTGTGTGCGTGTAAGAGAGAGAGTGTGTGTGCAATGAACAAGATAGCACAGCCTTTGAGCATGGTGACTCAGAAATGCAGCTACGTAAAGCCCAGCAGAGACTTAGACAAGACAGAAAAAGACAGGAGAGAGAAAGGGGGAATGCAACAACACGTGGGGCATTGTAACACTTCCAACTGGCTGTATCTCCCACACATACACACACACACACACACACACACATACCCACTGTCAACTTGTACTCTCCAGCAGGACTAAGGTGGGTAGGACGAGCTGCTGACACGACAGAACCACACCTGGGTCACGGCCCACAGCCTGCCCTGGATGGGCCAGAGTGTGGACGATCTGGTGGAAGCACTCAGTGGTAACTTATACAAGTATTTGTCCGTGTTTCACCTCAAAGGGGCTGGTGTGGCTTGCCACTTGCGAGTCCCTGCGAGTGACCCCCCACCCCTCTCCCTCTCTCGCCACTGCCCCTGACTGCCTGCCCCCCACCCCACCCCCCATCCCCTCTCTCTCTCTGTCTTTCTCTCCCTCCTTTGCCATGCTCTCTCTTTCTCCCACTGATCGTGACTGCACTGACAAAAGCGCTCGTCTGGGTAAGTTGCTCTCCATGTGCAGACACCCTGGTTGCCGGGGAAACCAGTTTAAAGTTGTGAGCAAGAGGCGGCGCAGGCCTCTGCACTGCAGCAGAAAAACATTGTCAGGAGCCACGCACACGCCTCAAGTCAGAGTGAAGGCAACACACAGGCGCGCGCGCACACACACACACACACACACACACACACACACACAGCACTCAGCATGGAATGGCAGAAAAAAAGGCAGTGAGAACAAGAGAGGGAGAGAGAGCGGAAAGAAGCAAGATAGTCCCGGGGAGGGAGAGAGAGAAAGAGAGGGATACAGAGAGAAACTGAAAGAGAGAGAGAGAGAGAGAGAGAGAGAGAGAGAGAGAGAGAGAGAGAGAGAGAGAGAGAGACTGAAAGAGAGAGAGAGAGAAATTGTGATAAGAGTTATCCAAACTCGCAGCCCCACATGGCTGTCATAAAGAAATGCTATTTGCTCAACAGCTCAATTTGGACCACGGTCCTGTTCCCCTCAGTTGAGTCCCCCCGCGGCTGTCAGTCCTCCTTCTCAGGTCCGCAGCAGCGTGAGCAGCGAGCTCTTACTGTATGGGGGATTAATGGCTTGACGGTCGGTCGGCTGTGTGTGACTAAGCAAACAGCTCCCTCCTTGTATAAGAGCAAGGGCGAATGAGCAACCTGTCAAGCACATCGGCTTTAGGAAGCCCGGCCCAAAATCAATGCGCGGACACTGTGGGTGTCCGGTGGGGTGGACACGGCGGATTACAAAAATTGAAATGTCCGACTTGTCCGTTGCTCTGATTCTTTGGTTTCCTTCTTTTTTGTCCTTTCATATCCCCCCCCCCCCTTTCCTCTCTCGTCTCCTTCTCCTCTCCTCAGTGTTTCCTTTCTATGTCTTCCTTTCTAACCTCTAGCATTCCTTTCCTATCCCCTTCATGTGCTCTCTATTCTGGCTCCCCATGGTGCAGGTGGGGAGAGTGTGTGTGTGTATCTGGGTGAGTGTGTGTGTGTGTGTGTGTGTGTGTGTGTGTAACAGGCCCCTTTAATGCTGACGGGCAGAACGCGAGCAGAGAAAAGCTCAGAAAAAGAGAGCGAGCTAGAGAGAGAGAGAGAGAGAGAGAGAGAGTGAGAGAGAGAGAGAGAGAGAGAGAGAGAGAGAGAGAGGAAGACAGAAAGACAGAGACGGAGCGTGGATCGGTGAGGAGAGGAGAACAGAGGAGGGACAGTGCAAAGCTGGAGGCCAGGTGGCCCCCCGTCTTTCAAAGCCTAACAGGCAGAGAAGAGGCGCAACAAGAGACAGAAGCCCAGGAGAGACGGAGAGAGCAGAAGGAGCGTGCGCTGAAGTAGAGGAGGGGTCAGGTTATGAAGGTCAGGTCAGACTGGAGGGCTAACCAGAGCTAAGTACCCCTTACCGCCCCCTTTACCGACTAAACCGTCACACAGACGCCCTGTGCACGCCGCTAAAGCTTGTTGTGGCCGGCATATATTATTATGTTTCAGAGTCGGTGAACTGAACGTCAACAGACGCTTTCCCAACCAACAGTATGGCTCTGACTATGACGTAGACTGAGCTATGAACTGCCATGGCTGTTTAGCAATGGGAATGTCTGTTAAGGTTTTTAACTTGATCCCTTCTGTGTATATAGTCACAAAAAAATGGCAGAGAAACGCCGACACAAGGAGATGTGTGTGTGTGGGGGGGGGGGGGGGGGGGGGGTAGGAGATGAGGAAAGTCGGTGAAAGAGTAAAGCTTCTCCAAGCTAGCTTTAATAAGTCAGACGTGTACTTTGATTAATGGACAGGGGAGCTCCGACACGTCTCAACACTTTCCCTTAAAGAGAGCGCAGCGCTAACAGCCACCCCCTCCATCGCTCTGTCCACGCGGGCTCCTGGCGACCCGTGCCCGGTGAGTAGACGAGCTCGTGGACGCTCCCGCCCTCATAGGATCTGGAGTCTAGGCTAAAGGATTAGTTCAGCTGACCCCGAACACGGTGGAGTCCGGGACCGGCTGGCAGCCTGGGGGCAGCCAGTCCAGAGAGCTACTTAATGTGGGCGAGAGTGAAGAAATGGAATTCAATGGAGCTTAGACAGCACATGAATGGCTCTCCTTGACCTTTTCCTGTCGGTTAACACCCCCCAATCTCCTGCTATTGTGGACAGGGAGGGGGGACCTGGTGGTCTAAAGGCCAGCTTTGGGAGTGGGGGCGTGGGGAGTGGGGGTGGCTGGGGAGTGTGTGTGTGTGTGTGTGGGTGGGGGTGTGGCAATCGTGACACAGAAGCACCTGGGGAGGTGTGTGCATCCTGCTGGCCCGGTCACTCTTTCTCTCTGTCTCCTTCTCATTCTCCGCCTTTTCTCTCGACCTGCCCTTTCTCTCTCCTCTTCCCTCCCCCTGTCACTCTGCTCTTTGTCTTCTCTTCACCATCTCTCCCTCACTCACTCCCCTCCCTCTCCAAGTGGGGATCCAGCGTGAACAGCGCTCTTTTCAGCGAAAATGGTGTTAATGACCATGCTAGCCCCTCCGAATGCCCTAACCTCCAGCCCGCTCCCCGCTCCGCCTCGCGGGGGCACATGAGGAATAACCAGCCCCAGTGCCCCCGTGACTCCCCCTTCCGAGGGGGAATATTTCAGCAGCGTGTTGGAAGCCTTCTGGTGAATCGCTAAGCTGATCAGCGGCATCTTTATGGGCGCTAAATATTTAACCCCCCACTGTCACTTGGAATGAGAGTGTGTGAACACACACTGTATGTAGATGAGTGGGTTGCGGGGGAAGGAGGGAGGGATGTGTGTGGGGGGATTGCGGCTGTCGGTGCGGGTGTGTGAGGCTGCTACAAAGGGCTGGCTGTGTTTTATGGGCTGGGCCTTCTTTTCTGAATGTGGCGAGCGGCGCCCTGGAATATCAATGATGCTTGGCTTTGCCAGCACAAAGCGTACGTGTATGTATGTATTCACGTATATATATGTGTGTGTGTGTGTATTTGTGCATGAGGTGTGTGTATGTGTACTGTATATCTAGAAGTGTGTCTGTCTGTTTGTGATGGACCTTATGCACTAATAATTTTTTTCTGTACTGTTTTGAATAGGTTTTTCACATTATAGGACTGCTCCATTGAGGGCTGAGGCATGATATTCCTGTCTAGGCTGGACGGGTACTTGTTCCATAGGCATCAGGGCCTTTCGGTACTTCTGATATACTTGCACTTTACTCTCATTCCCAAATCACACTACATTTTACACTATACACATACAGTACTGTGCAAAAGTGTTAGGCAGGTGTGAAGTCTTTACAGTTAGAAGAAAAAAAACACATACAAATATAAATGTTAATAGTAATTTTTTTTATCAATTCATAAAATATTAAGTGCGGGAGAAGCAAATCTGTATCAAATCAACATTTGGTGTGACCACCTTTCGCCTTCAAAACAACATCCCCTGCCTGAAACTTATGCACAGTACTGTATAACATAGATACCTTTCAAAATAACATTCTCCTGTTGAAATATTTTCAAATGAAAGTCAACACTCTTGCAATCAAGGGAAGCAACAGTCACTTCAATGTTAGTTTGGAATAACTTGATCATCCTTTCATAAATACTTGAACAACCTAGGTAAGCTAAACACTGTATGTATATAAGTGTATGTTTATGTGTGTCTGTGTTTGTGCGTGTTTGTCCGAGCTGGTCTGTGTGTGGCAGGTCTCCGGGCGCAGCAGCAGCCCCGGGCTGAGCGCCTCTCTTTAGAGTTGACAAACACAGCCTCTCACACACACAGTGCTGCCTGCTCCAGGCCAGCTTTTAAATTGGATTGGGCCTTCCAACTGATCAGGGCACTTTACAGCAAGATTGATGCTATTGAGAGACCTAACCTGCTTAGGAAAGACCACACACTGCAGCCTGCGCAGTCACTCCCACACACACAAGTGCACGCCTGCTGAGAGACTAAAGGGACAAAGAGACTGTGCACTCAGTAGCACATGGGACCTAGCGAAGGGTTTTTTCATGCCCTGATTGGACTCACGTGTGCGCAATGACTCACATTAAAAGCACCATTTAAGCAATCACTCATGTGGCTGCAGAGAGGTGCGGCGGAGAGTGTTCACGTCAGTGTATTTGTGTGTTTGTGCATGTTGCTTTGAGAATGCATAAATGATGGTCACAATGCGCTCCTATACATTGGATAAGATCTTATATGCTACAACTTAATAATACAACAAATAATATTTTATGTCATTTTCTTCCACATTTCTTTTGTAATTAAACTTGTTAGGGCTAGTGTTCCCCAAAGTAAAGACCTCTTGGTTGCTTTTTAAGTTGGGCGATGATGTTGTTGGCTATTGCGATGTTAGTTATTATTATCCTTGGAAGAAATGCATAACCACTGACGAGCTCTTGATATGTCCTTATCATGTGATGACAATAAGCTTACACTGTCTAATTATTCTATTTGCCTTTTCTTTGTAGCCAGTCAGAACAGACTGCCTGATCGTTCAGGCAAGCCACTAACAGGAATTTACCCTCCTGTTTAACTGTCTGGATGAAAACAAATTTGTGAATGATTTGCCTATTTTTGTTGTTATTACAGTTAGATATTAGTAGAACCTTTTGCAAGGTGGTGTGCTTCTTCAATAGATCTAAGTTTGCTAAGCCTCAGTGTAATTAAGCAGAAAGGAAGAGGCATCGTTATAGTGGCAGACAGGTTACTCAACACCCTAAGGAAAATAAAGCAATGTAGGCCCACAATGCAATCCCAAAATTTAAAAAGAAATGTACGGTTCCCTGAAGAACTATAGTTGAATGGTTCATTTTGAGTAATGACAGTAAATTGTTAGGTGTTTTTATTCAGTAGCAGTGCACAGAACTGTAGTATTCAATTCTGAATTATACCAAATTGGTGGCAGTCTGGAGCTCTTTGTATTGCTATTCGTCCATCATGGTGTGTGTAAAAGAAATTACAACCAGCTGTATAAAGGGATGTGTCTAACATTACCCTTGTTTTCCCCAAGTGTACTTAAAATGTGGCTAAAATGGCTTGAATTGTTCATTTAGCACAGAACATAACACAAAATTAGTGACTTGAAACATGGCTTTCATTCCACTTCAAGGTTCTTTCCAGAGTTGTAGAAACTCAACCCTAAATGGAAACAGTAATTTGATTAGGTCAACTATCTTTTAAAGCTGGAATTGTTAAATAAAAATAAGATTCATCAATATATGCCAAGAACCTTTTGAGCAGAGGCGTTGTGCCCATTCAAACAGACACCTGCCCCCTCAATTATTTGAAATCAAATCCATAGTATTGTGTCAGGGCTCAAAATGATAGGTAGTAAAATCTTGCTAGCCTGCCACTTTTAAAAAAAAACATAGTAGAATTTGCTAACTTGTGCCCCCTCAAAAAAAATGGGGTGCATGACGCTTCTGCTTTTGAATGCAATAAAATATCCATATATTGTTTAGAATAGTGATGACAGCTGATTGTTTCACATTGGGCCTCCTTAGAAAAAGGATCAAGGTCCAAAAATTACTTTAGGCCACCTGATAATGCCACTAATTAAGTTGACTAATACAGGTGAGAAACGCTCTGAAGAGAAATGCTAAGTAAGAATATGAATCCAGGTTGAAAGATGCATCTTTTCAGAACTCTAGCAAGTGGTTAATTATAAACTCCACAAGTGATTGGATAACCAACGAAGAAGACAAAAAATAAAGAAGCACTCAGGCTGTCGTTAGGGTTTGTAAAGGGCAAGGAAGGCGTACTGACTAAACCCACCCACACTTTCAAAGTGGCCAATGGGATAAAAGCAAAACATTTTGATGACCAATGACAAAATCAGAGAACTATGAATGCTCAAAAATAGCTATAACGGTAATTTCCTCATGGTTTTCATTGGATGGGCAGATGATTTCTTTGGGTGGGTAACGCCCACCCTAGCCCACCCTTAAAAAACGCCTCCACTCCCAGCTAAAGTTCAGGCAGATAACTCGTAAGCCGTCGTACAGCGTGTTGCACACACCTGTACACAGTCAAATATCAGCTCGCAAGAGAAGGGGAGGTATTTATATGACCTGATGTCAAAGCTAGTTTTACTGCTTGTTGGATGAGGCGGTAGGAAATACCCCCACTTCCATCCAAACTGCCACCTCGGGTCTGCTAATATGTTCTGCTAATGTGTCCCAAAGGGGGATGGATCGATGTATATATGCTCCCTGCCTCAGGATGTTGTCACGGATATGCACAATAGGGAGCTTCAATGTGTAGCAGACCCAATGATGCCACAACATGTGTGTATTAACATTCAATAAATGCTTAGAGACGGAGTTTGTCTGACTGAATCGTGTTTTTCGCAACTTTTAGTAAAGCATGTGTCACATTTTTTTTGTGTATACCATGGAGTTGCAGATACAATTTAGCAAAAACAAAATGTAATGTCAACATAATGTAGCAATTGTATCACTTGCATAGGGGCCAGTGATTCTGTTCCATCTTAGCCGTTTTAACTACTGTGTGTGTGTATGCTTTTGGAAAATGCTCTTTTCTTGTCAGGTTTTCAGGGAACTGGATGAAAGCCCAGATGTGTCTGACTCTGATGATAAAGACAACATCCTAGATACAGGTGATGACTCTTCAGTCTGCAGCTCAATAATAAACATTAAAGTAAACCCCACAGCACATAAACTGAAAAATCACTTACAGCAGTCAGTGCTGGGCAGATCAGATAACTGCAGCAATACAAACTCATTTGATCTGACTAATACTGCATCTGTGACACCACCAATGCCAACAGCAGCAAGATACAATAAAAAAAGCAGTACTGTTTATGCTGTGTGAAGCCTCAATCTAAAAACGCAACACTGTCATGGTTATTATGACATCATCCTAATGGGGCCATAATAATTAGTATTAATATACAGTTTTTGTTGACATAATATAGACGTATAACTATAAAGAAATTCATGCACTAACCCCTCTCATTCAACAACAAAAGATGTCTAACAAGTGTACGACTACACTCTGAAGAAGAAAGAAGAAAAAAAAAATTCTGAATTCTCAGACACCTGGCATCACTTGGCCTTTACTAGCTCAACACCATCAGGAGCGGGCCTTTGAGCAACAGCAACTTTCATTATTTAACTTAAGTGACTGTCAGACGAGATGTCAATTTTGACTTTTATATGTTCATAACAGATTAATGCCTGGAAGTGGGAGTGACACCAAGTTGTGGTGAGATTGTTTTGATGAGATTATACCAAGTACGCCTGAGAAAACATGTCCTAAAAGGGAACAAGTGACAAGTACAAGTGAAATTTGTCATCTTAATAATAATAATTATAATTCAGTCAGGACAACTTATGATAGGTTTAACAGTTTATTGCAATACATGGTATTACATTGAAGTATGGCGTCAAGGGTTTGCTGCTCTGATAGCTTCCCCACCCAGGGTCTTATACAAACAATGAATAATCAACCATAATGGCAGGGAGCAGATATCTGCAAAATCCCCAACACACAAAACCCCCCAACACGCAGACCCCCAGACAATACACGAGATTATGTGTACAGGTGAGGACTCTCTACTCCCCGCTTTCCTGATACAGGAAGACCATCCCAATATCCTTAAGTTATGGGTCCCAGACAGAGGCCATACAAACAGTGAAAATGTAGCTCGGGTCAAAGAGCTACTATAACTCATGTATATAACATGAGAAATTTGTGTGAGAAAGTATTTGTACAGAAGAGCACCTTCTGCTTCCTGGTTGACCAAGGACATCCAAAACGATACCCGGCTGGCACTTCTTTCTTTTATTTATTTATTTTATTTTAGCCTGCGAGGTCAGTTATAGACAAACAACTCTTAAACTATGGTCAGTATGTACCTATCCTTCTCTTAAACTATGGTCAGTATGTACCTATCCTTAGCATGTGGGCGAGCAATCCTTATACCCCCTGCTTAACGCCTTTAATGTAGATTTAGAAAGTCCCAATCTCATGTATTGAGAAGCAGAAAACAAGTATGACTTAAGTATGGGACTTAGTCTAGCACTGTGAAAGGAAAAGCTGGGCACCTCTGACCTTTGGCTGAGGCATGGGGCGCAGGACTCTGAAATTCTGTATTTTGAAACAGGGCAGCGCGTCAGCTGCGTTATTATGCAATCCAGGAATATGTGCTGCGCATAACACAAAGTTGTTGGTAATGCATGTCCATGTTAAACGCCAGAGGAACTGATTCATGAAAGGAACTGAAGAATGTCCCTTATTAATGAGTCACTGTCGCAACACACTACTATGCGCTTCCTTATCCATTGCTTGCCCCAGAGTAAGCAAGCTATGATTACTGGATAAAGCTCGGACAGCGCACACGACTTCACTATATTAGGCAATGGTCTGATCTCTTTTGGCCATGGTTCTGAAAACCATTCGTTTTTTTAAATGACACTCGAATCGGACGGAGGGCGCAGCATCAGCGTAAAACTCGATGGGACGATGTCTCTATCAAATCGTTGTAAAAAAGTGTTTGTTTTCTCACCCAAAAGGGGCACTCCTAGAGAAACAAGTGTGTCTGTTAATTTAGAAATTCAGCGAGCTGACGGAGACTTTGGATAATCTACCACCAGGAAATCGTCTTGTAAATGTAGCACGTAAGGCAATTTGCACGTATTTAGTAGAATACAGCAAAGTGCTTCAATGTATCAAAAATGCGTGGACTACTGCGACAGCCAAAAGTCAACCTGACGGAAAAATACATATTTGATCTCTACTTGATGCCAAAGAGATGCCATTGAGTGGGATGTAAAGGCATGATTTTGAACGCATCAGTGATGTCGGCTTTGGCTAGCCATGACCCCTTCCCTGCGGTTTTAATGAACTGAATGGCATTGCCTATTGTAGCGTAATAGAGTGAAAATGTTTTGGCTGGAATTAAGCTGTTAATGCTCGAGGTGCTTCTGCCATGGGGGGGAAGAAAGATCAAAAATTTGTCTTTTCTTCCCGGAATACTACCTGGCAGTTACTGTACGCCTACTCGGCTGATCTGGTATCTAGGGAAGGGAGATTTCTTGAAAGGTTCCGATTTGGTACCCTTTTTCTAGTTCCTTCGCTAGAAGGTTATCCACCGTCATCAGTTAGCCGATTGCAAGTTATTGCAAATGTGTACTACATTTGGCAAATAACCCAACCCTGCGACAAACCCCTGAAACAGGCCAGTGATCAGATTATTAACAAAGCAACGATTAGGGTGTTTGCGCAGCGCCACGGAAAGTCTTGGAACATCCATTGGAGTTGAAGGATACTTTATTACTTTTTCGGACCCGGTCGGGACCTTCAGAGGCACACTGCCCTGGGGTGACTGTCCCCGTAAAGACTACAAACATGCAATAACCTACAGTGAGGGAACTCACTGACACTGATTAAAATTCGTACAAATGGGTGTAGGTCGGTTTGGTTGATATGGCACATGTTGTTGTAAGCGCCGTTCCCCATCCCCGATCGCCCTGAACTGAGGTCTGTAGCTTGAAGTATTCTTAACATCCGAGAGAGCAACAGTCTTGGGACATAAATAAATAGAATGCGAGAATGCTCCCCAAATGGAACAAGTCAGCTGCCCTGTGAAGTGCCGGCTAATGAGGCCCATGTCCACTACTGACCAGTCCACCCTGGTGTTACATTTCTGAACGAGCATGGCAGAGAATGCTTTGTGATAGGTGTAGAACAAAGTTCCCCCGTAGGTTAAAGCTAGATCCAAAATGATCTCTAGATACATGTCCAATTCATCTCACCGTTCTGGGCATCTGCAAATCACATCACATCCCTATAAACCCCGAAAGCAACAT
Source organism: Galaxias olidus (assembly GCA_026901105.3). Classification (NCBI taxonomy): domain Eukaryota; kingdom Metazoa; phylum Chordata; class Actinopteri; order Galaxiiformes; family Galaxiidae; genus Galaxias; species Galaxias olidus. The sequence continues at coordinate 25,593 of JAPMUY010001374.1, forward strand.
TGAACTCGGCCAGTGCAAGGGTCTTCGCCATATGCGGTTCGCTGTCCTTAAGGATTACGCACAAGTCCCCGCAATCAACCACGCGCTTATCCATTGATTCAGAGGATGACAGAGGGATCTTTACAAGATTGAAATTGTTACCTGCTGAAATCTGCCGGCGAAGAGATTCCGAAATTGCCGTCGCCAGTGGAAATGAAACGTGTTCCGAGCGTCATGACACGGGTAGCAGTTCCCAGGGTCCTGCGAGGTTGAATGTCCAATTCCGTATCTGCGTTCATGGATGTGGTGAGCATGCCAAACAAAGAAGTCGAAGCATTTTCGCTTTCTAGCAATTGTACCCGCTTATCAATGCGGCCTATATGTTGATCCATGTTGCAAAGAGTTGACTTGATGTCGAGGAGAGCATTTATAATTGGCTCACTTGGTCTGCCAGGACTGACGGTGGATGATTGGGAGGTGTTCTTATGCCTTTTAGCACTTTCAGTGCAGTTGACAGTAGGGCGCTTGGGATTTTTTTTTTCTCGGTCGATGGATGTGACTGGACTACTTCTCTACTATCATCATGACAGTTTTCCAAGAAAAATTTAAACAACTTAACCCAGCAGGGGGTTGAACCCATTGATTAAACAAAACTTCCAGGATCTTTTTGACGGACCAGGTCTTGATGCTAGGTTGTTTCCCGGCGGTATGGAGACTACGACGAACGACAGCTGGTTCGATTTCATTATCTTTCGGATTTTTCGAATCGAACACATCGTTGAGCAAAACTTCATCGTTTGAGTTGGATATTTACATTGGAGAAACGAGAATGATCAAACAAAGGAGCAGCAGCAAGAACAGGTGCGTAGTGTGTTGCAGCAGTGAGCAAGCAATTGTAGGAGCAAGTGTGGTGAGTGTACTGCAGCTAAAATAAACCGCGTTAAAATATGGAGCGTATGCGACTGGTTGATTGATGTGACAGGTAAAAATCCTGTCTGAACTAGCTCTGCCAAGGCATCACCTCATTTCACTGGATTTAGTTTTTAGCACTTTTCTCAGGACTCAAAAGTGCTTTACAAATTGGTAGCCAATTAGGTACAACCAACGAACGGACAGACAGACATCTATCACACTGTGTGATTCAAACACAACAATCAGTCTGGGTGATACCACGGCAGCCAATTTGCACCAGACTTGCTCACCCAACATGTTGTAACAGACTTTTGCACACACATATCAGACACACACACACACACACACACACAAAACAACACAGAGACAAACAGACCAATTCCAGTTATATTGGCAGTGCCTTAGTCAGGGCATTGAAAGGAGTATCAACACGTTTTTCCTTGACCAAATTTGTGATAGAACATCGTTTGTGTTGTGTAGGACCTTCAAAGAATTGTCCCATATTGTATGTTTTGTACTGACCCAATACTTCACATAAACAAGGATGTGTCTGTGAAGATGTGTGTGCACCTCAGTTTGGGCCAGCTAAATGGAGTGATTAATACTTGATCCCAGGCATGCGTCTGTCAGACCAGTTGGACCCTCTGGGCGTGTGGTTTGTTTTTTTCATTGGTAGAAATGTATGGCTACAATGTTTGTTTGCATCGTTTGAACAATTTACCAACATTTAAGTGCCTCCTCTGTTGTTCATGGAAACTCCAGAGCAATTTGTACGCTTTAATTTGCGTCAGTCTTGTTATGTTATCAAACCAACACATTGACACGTTAAAAACACACCGCCGTGCGGTCCTTTTGTTCTGTGGAGAACAAGAACCCAAGTGATCGCCATGGAGACAGTGAGTATTTGAGTCAGCCCACACACACGCCCCGGTTGTCGGATTTTGGGATGTTGACCCAAAAGCCTCCACAACCACGTTGCACTGTTCTCACTGCCTCCGGGAATATGTTGCTGTTTGGAGGGCTGCTGGAGGGCTGTTGCAGCTTTCTATGTCATCCACACAGCCTAAGTCAGGACAACACGGCAGAGCGGCGCTAGATCAACACGGTACTTTGTTTGGGGATGCTAGCTTCTTCGCTCGGTTCATTGCCAAGGGAGCTGAGGAGCCATGCACAGGCTCGGGAAGGGAATCACCTGCAGGAAGTCTGGGAGGGCTCATCTATAATCCCCCCCCCTCTCTCTGTGCTTATCTTTCTCTATTGATCTATCACACTCCTCCAGAGAATGCTGTGGAATCCCATGTGCCCCCGGATCGAGCTTTGGAATGGAACTCGCACACGTTTGTTAGTGCAGTACACACGGACGGACACACAGACTCACACACACACACATGTGCAAGCAGAGGATGACAGACGGACATGTCCACCAGCTGAGAGGGAGCCTGGTCAACAAGGGCGCGAGTGTGTATTCTGAAGTCACAGGTGACTAATGTGATGTACCATCAGTTCACCACCCAGAGAAACAGTGTGTGTAAAGCTGCTCACACACACACACGCAACATTGTATGAAGATAATGCTCTGTGAGGTTTATGAATAGAACGCTTATGCAAATGAATGTCTCCAGTGTGACAAGTGGGACGCTCTGTACTCTCTGTACGTCCCTTCACAGACCACGCACCGCCACCGCCACGCTTTTGATATTCACAGTATTCTACCAAAAATCATCCCTTCCTACTCCCCCCCTCCTTTCACCCCCCTTCTTCCTCCCTCTGTCTTTTCTCTATCCCTTGTCCTTTTCTCTCCGTCTCAGCCAGATGCGTCAGGGCGACAATAATGGAGTGCAGGAGCGGGAGGAGTGAGTCCAGAGACGACATGACGGCTGGTGTGCCCCCCTCCAAACCCCCCTCCCCCTGCACCGCGGGCCTTTGTCACCCGTAAATCCCCCGTCACCGAATTAGACAGAGGGGAGGAAGAGGAGGGAGGCGGCAGAGACACTGGGTCCAAGGGAGATCATTTAAAACAGATAGAGACTGAGACAGAGTGGGGAGTGAGGAGGGGAGCGGACCGTTGTTGTTGGAAGAAGGCAGAAAAGGTTGTGGCTGGGACACTGACGCTGGCTGAGGGCCCTTGGACGAGCTAGGAAGTGTGACAACTCGGTTAACGTACATGGGGAACAAGACACATTTTTACAGTTTTGACACAAAAATGGAAAGCAAGAGTAAAAGAGAGTGAGATGGGGGGAGGGTGGAAATGGGCGGAGAGAATAAAAAAAAATTGGAGAGACTAAGGCAATTAGCTCATTTGAATTTACGGAGCGAAGACGGCGTGTGAGGCAGCGATAAGACTGTGGGTGTGGGGCGAGAAGGAACATGCCGGCGCGCCGCTCTCCCCCTGTGAATACCAGAGAGACGCCATTCAGCGCCTCGCCGGCTCCCGAGTCGTTCCTGAGTAAATACACACGCGCGCGCGCACACACATACTCGCTCTTGCCTGGAGCGCTGCGCCATGGCTAATGGTCTGTCTAATTCACACAAAACAGGATTAGCGTAAGAATAAAAACACAGTTAGGGCCCCCGTGTTTACCGGCAGTTTATTTTCCGAGCGGATAGTTTGCATTGGCAAAGTGCGAGGGACAGTGTAATCTAGCTCGGATTAAAGGGGCATTTCAGACAGGAACACGAATATGTCTGACGTGTGATACGCGGTGGGAGCGCTGCAACCTCCCATTCACAGACGGGATGATTCGGAAATGGTGGCCATTGTGCGTCGGTACAAATTAGTCTTTCACGTAAGCCAGTCTGAAGGAAAAAAAAAAAGTGCTAATTGCCTTTCATTATGACGTTAGTCTTTGGTGATGAGGAGTGCTCCTTACACATAACACATTGTTCTATACCATAAACACAGATTTGTCTTGTTGCCATACTAATTGTACAGGCTAGAGACAACTTGATGATTGGTTGGGAGTATGTGTGTGTTTGTGTGTGACTGTTAAATGCCTGTGAGTGTGTGTGCGCGACTGAGAAAACAAGAATGAAAGGAACCGGGAACTAGAACGTCCTTGAACAGAAAAAGTCTCCACTTTAAACAATAATGGACTCACGTCTTTGCTGCGTAAGCAACCTTCTGTCATGAGCACACGGAACAAGGCGGAGGTCCACGGTGCCTCAGCACACGCTCACCCAGAGCCCATGGGTGTGTCAAAGGGAGGCAGCCCCGCAGAACACGCCGGAGCTCAACTCAAACCAAGTGAAAATCAAGTGGGCAGTCTTCCAACCTCACTTCATGACATGGGATTCCAATGTGGGAAGGGTTGTTGAGGGTTGAGGAGAGAAACTGGGGGGTCTAAAATGCAGTGCGGCGTTCTCAGTTCGCTCACACGCTGTGTTTGTGGGACACTTCACTCTACTCAAATCCTTGTTGGCAGAATCGAACGGTCTCGAGATGTTAAAACACGCCCGGGGACAATTTCCCGGGAGTAGCAAGCCGTAAGTAAGAATGGCAGAGGAACGCCTTGCCTGTACACCTGAGATGGTGCTTCAGCAGCAATCAGATGTTTGATCTCAGATCGCCTGCCGCACAGAAGGCGGACTTCGCATGGAGCACTCACCATTCGACGACAGCGGCTTACGCCTCTTACACTAGACAATGTCTGAGAACAGCCAGACACATCACACATCGTATGCTCCTACAACCTAAAAGCAGTGCATGCCATGCGAATTGGAGACCTTAATGAAGTCATAAAATATTTCAAAACGAAAAACATAATGCTTTTGAATGGCTGGTTCTAGAAGCTACTCTCCCTTTGTTGAGGTCCGCTTGGAGTGCTGCTGTGCCCAAGGTCCTGCGAGTTTATATGAATAAATGTTATTCTGTCATGGTCATACATACAGACAGCTGCCTGTTCACACAGCCCCCCCCACCCAGCACGCATCCCCACGCAGCCAATCACCAAAGCAGGAACCCGGCGATTCCATGGCAACCTAGAAGCCTTGAATGTTATTGGCAGGGTCAGAGGAACGACAGGGGGGGTTGTGACAAAAAAGACGGGAAGTCAAGTTGAAAAGAAACACAAGGGGAAAGCAAGGAAACTGCCAAAACGACGACTGTGCTGTGTGAGATGTGATACTCAGTCAATTGTTGATGAAGCATCCATGCACTGGGATAGTGTTTTAATGGCCCTTTGACTTCATGCAGCTCACAAAGAGGTTTTGTGCCGTCCACTCTATAAGACAGTGCTCTCTCTCTCTCTCTCTGTGTGTGTGTGTGTGTGTGTGTCTGTGTGGGTGCGGGGGGATGTGTTCATGGTGGTGTTTTTATTCTTGGGAAGGAGTGTGCTTTCCCTTGCAGAAGCTGCAGTGTCGGTGTGAAAGAGATTTGCTGAGATGACTCACCCGTCTTGCCCACTCAGAGGGGGAGCTGGGAGTCAGGCAGGTGAAGGATTGATTGAGATGGTCTGCGCTTAACTGCATTTCCCAAGATCATCTTGTTCCCGGTTGTTATGTGGAGAATGTGAGTTGTAGATGTGTGAAATCCGATTTATAGTGCTGAATTTCCTAGGTCTAAAAACATGTTTAGTACGTAAAAGCAAAATACACCGATGACAAATGTTCCGCTGGCGCTCTTACATGAAGAAATAGTTGTGAGATCTATAACCGTAGCTTTCTGACAGTTACATCAGTTTCCCGACAGTTACCCTGAATAATTCTTCGTCGACCGCCAGCCCTACTGTTCCATCCCTCTTTCAATCCCTCTTTAGTCTGTCTGACAATAAGAGTGAGCGTTTGTTTGTGTGTGTGTGTGTCCCTTTTAACTTGACCTCCCCAGCGGTCAGTGTTAGTGTTTGAAACAATGACAGAGTAGCCCCGTCAGTGCTTTAGGTCAAATAAGGCCACAAACACTGACAGACACCCACATGCAAGCACACCCACCAACATACACACACACGTGCCCTTAAGCTATATTTTTCAGCTGCCATCTCTTCTCCAAAGCTGTCCTGGGTCATATAATCATTTGTAATAATTTAATGAATACATTTATTTTTTTCGCAATGTAAACCCAGCCAAATTTTGGGATTAATGATCCTGCAACAAACCAACATTGAAAACCACATTGCTAGCAGGAGCTACAATGTAATTTGTACTATATAATAAAAAAGATTAAATCTCAGATTTATTTTCGCAATTTGTTGATGGCTGAGAGTTGATTTATGTTATTTAAATTTTCTTTTGTAAATAGAAAAAAGCGAAGAAATATCTTGGTCCATTACTACTCAAGAAAATATGAAGCAATGTAGCCATTGAGGCCACAATTTCTAAACCCATTGCAGAGCTTTAAGTTTCACATCAATACAACCTGTGTTTGTAATCTGCCTGTATAATCTTTGTGTGTGCGATTGTGTAATCTGTGTGGGCATGTAGTGGCCATGGCCTTTTCACCTGAGCCAACGGGGTTAAGGGTGACATATTCACGGTCCATGTCCTGCTGTGAGGGGCCTCAAGTCATCCACTCAGAGATGACAGAAGGTAAGCCAAGGCCTGGCTCTGCCCACATAAAACGCTGTATTATTCATTACATCATTAATATGACATCGTGCTCTCTCAGCAATAATTGTAATTGGAACGTCGAAACCTCAGGTCTATAAAGTACATCCATTATATTTTTTTTGTATCAGATATACAGTGAATTGATATCCAGATCAAGAGAATAACATTTATGTGGACACCCCTCAGGCAACTAGTTTGTATTCAAATCGTCTTTCTGTGTATGTGTTTGTGTAGCTGTATGTGTGTGTGTGTGTGTGTGTGTGAGAGAGTGAACACTAGCCTAGCTCTAGGTTGCTGACCCCCGTCTATTGATCTCCTGTCTAATCTTTGTTGTCTTGTATTGCCTTGACCCGAAACCCAAGACAGGGGCAATGGAAGCCCTGGGAAAGCACAGGGATCGTTGTGCCGCTTTGATACGAGCTGATTACACCCTTTGAAAAACATGACGCTCTTGCATCGCCATCGCTACTATGAAAGGACAACAGTGGTGCTTTTGTTTCATCCCAACATAATGTGGACACGCATTTGAAATTATGCGGCCATGGTCAGATCTAGTGCGTTTTTCGAAAAAGCCTTGATGTTTAAGTAGAAGTGTTGGCTAAGCAATAGAAAAGGGCACACGTTTTAAGACCACGGGGATTCCAAATGGAGAAAGAGCTCTGATGGACCACAGGTAAGGCACATAGAACTAGACGAGGGCAGTCAGGTGTAGGCTTACTAATCGAGCGTAGAGAGAAGGATGGGAGTTGAGGGCCGACCCATTTGTCACCCAGAGGACCATGGATCATTTACCCCAGCCCCTCGTGCGAGTGGTGGAGGCCGACCGTAAGGGCAGAGTGGCCCCAGCAAGCCACCTGACCAGCAGCTCCTCTCGCTGCCGGAGACTTCATTAACAGATATGGATCTACAGTAGACCCTCCCGGACCGGTTCCAATCACACCCTTCCCTCCCGGAGCCTGAGCGCGCCGGCCATAAGCCCCCTTACCTTCACTCACTCCGCTGGGCTGTCTGGATCTTATCAAGCTGGCCAGGGAGAAACAATATGGTGGAGGCTGCTAATCCATCCCCTCCCCGCTCCCCGTTCAACACGGCCAGGGTTGAGCCTCTTGACATGTTGCTACCGCCGGGAAAACACGTTCCCTCATTGGCTACCTCCCTCTCGCCATCAGCCACACTTTCATTGGCTTAAAATCAATCGGAAAAGGGGGGGGGGGGTAGATGTGTGTGGGTGGGGTCTGCAGTGAGGGAGCTCAGAAACCCTCTGCAAATCTGTCACAGTGGCTGTGCCAACGAGATAACGGTGGGGGAGAAGGGGAGGCAGAGGGAGAGACATACACACACCGAAAAGACCACCGAGGACAGAGGGAGACCCCCGGAGAGGCCCGTTCCGCGGGGCCATGCGGCGTGGGCGTTTCTCTCTCCGCGGTTTTGAGTCAATTAGCCGGAGACGAAGGAGGCGAAAGAGGTGGGGGAGGTGGCACGGCCGTCTTCACAGCTCATTTGCGGCGCGGCGACACGCGAGGCAACCGCTGAGAGCGAATGGCGGCGGCTGGTCCAGCTGAGGGCGACGGCGGAGCAGCCGCTACAGGAGAGCACATCCCTCTCGGCCCTGCTGGCCCGGCTGTCAGAGCTATTGTCCGGGGGCCCCTCGCGCTTGCGGACGACACAATGCCAATTTAAACCCCTCCGTCTCCTTCCTACCCACCCCCCTCCCTTCCCACCCCCACCCTATACACTTTTTCATTTCTGAAAGGGGCCGCACGGGTGTGCACATTATGTTAATAGCGGTGCCACCTTGCCCTCTGATGTAGTCATGGGGAGAGAAGAAAGAAAGAAGAGAAAAGAGTGGAGAGGGGGAGAAGGGGCTTGTCTCCTCCATTAAAGGCTTACAAGGGAGATAATGGCCTCTCGTGTGGCTACTGGCTCCGGCGGCCAAACACCGCGCGCTGCAGGGGGCTGGTGGTGATGGGGTGGGGGGAGGTTGCGGCAGTATAGAAGAGGCCGATTTGCCCTTACGCGACACTTATCACTGAGAACAAGCCTTCGTGGAAGACGGAGGAAGATAAAAAACGTGGCGCACTGCGGGTGAATATCCAGCCCGGTGTCATGTTCACACCGAGCCTGAGGAAACCCAAAGAGCTCCACTTGACCCAGTGAAGCGAGCTCCATCTGCTCCTGCAGGCCCACCTGTGCCCACTCGCTGGCTGGCAGCTGTGCTGGCAGACAGACCCCCTCCGTGCCTCCCGCCACCCGTCGTCCTACTCCGGTGCCCCCGTGGATGTAGTAGCGCACGAGTAGTGGCGGTGTGCGTCTGCTCCGTGCCTCTGCCGCGTCGTGCGTCTGGTGGACAATAAGTTTGTGAGAGTGACAACCAAATGAGTCCTCCTGTTGCACGGGCCAACGTGTGTTTACCGAGAACGCTTACGTTTCACAGATTGTAACAACTTATTGGCCTGTTGGCTCCCACGTAGGCTGAGCAATTTTGATTATGTAACAGCTTTAACAGTTTGGGGTAATAGCAGAGTGGCAATCAAAGTATGCTTACCAAGGAAAACCCTTGTTCTTCATTTGGTCTAAGCTAGGATGCAGCTGGCAATACATTTTTTGGGGGGTTCCACATTAATGTAATACAATTAACTGTAATTCTAAATAACATAATAAAATGAACACATTAAAACCTTTTCAATGGAAAATAAAATGTAATATGTGGTCAGAAAAATTGTTGCAATCCTTTCCTTAGATCGAACGTGGAGTTAATTCTGAAAACAATGTCCCTTCGGTCTCCGTTTCTTTTGATAGAGTTTGATGCGGGGCAAATGGCTAATCGGTGTCTTCCGAGCATGGCTAACCCTGACACATTCAAACAGCCAGTCCGCATGTCTGGGGGTGTTAAATATAGGGTTTAGGAGCACACCGACTGAAACTGTAATTACAGCAGGGGTCATTCGTTTGCCCCTTTCCCTCAGAATAGCCGGCGCAATGAAAATATGGCTAAATAAACCTTGGAAATGCTCCCCAGCCCTGGTTCCTCGGGGCCTGGGATGGCATTTGTTGGGGAATTGGTGACCACTTATCTGAAGAGACACGGCGTAAGGTCAGAGCAGAGCCCGCTCGTCACCACCGTGCAGACACACTTATTCACGGTGGCTGCCCGCTCAGCAGTGTGACGTCAAGGTGGTTCACCCCGCGGGGCAGTGGCCAGACACATTCAGCATGACTCCCACTCGCCCATCTAACATTATGTAAACTCCCGCTCCTACAATCAATACTGCATTTCTACTTTGACAGAGGATGGATTAGTATTACAGGTCAGCAAATAATTAGCTTGGATATCAGCAGGCAAAAACTATCATCATTTGTGTATAGAGGGAAATAATCAATGCAGCAGTCGATGGAGTGACAAAGGTTAGGGCGGTCAACACTCTAGCAGTGTGAGGTGCCATGTGTATCCTTGTCCATTCATAGCCACTGTGAGATTAGTATTAGCAACTGAGCTAATGCATCAAAGAGTGGAAGGCTCTGTAACCTGCATAGAGGCCCATTGTGTAATATAATGCAGCATTGTGCACCGCTCCCTTAAAGACCCTTTCACCCCAAAGTCACAAGTCAATGCAAAGGATTTCAGTCAAATAAAGTAAAGCGAGTATTTGCAATATTACTTCCCTAACAGCTTACGTACTCATAGCAATACATATAAATCATGGTGACGAGGAAAAAAATGGCACGTCAAAGTGTCTCTGATTAGAGAAATACAAACCAAAGGTTTTATTTTTTTGTAGCCTCCTCAGACTCCATAAAAATAGTGTTGCTCAAAATAAAATAAGAAAAAGGACAAAAAATATACACAGTTTCAATGAATTCCATGGAAAAGCCCCAGAATCAGACATTCAATTTGTTTCAATTCACTCCTCCTCTTTTTTTGTACCTAGACAGAACGGTCAGCAAACCCCTGTATCACTGCACCACTTGTCTGCTCCCTTGAAAAATTTGCATTGGAACGAGCCCTTGCAGAGACTAGTCAGGCAACTGCTGTTATGCATTACTAAATTAGCCCTAAACACTACACAAGCCATTAAGAAGCATGTCAAAACGTAAGGGAAAAGAAAAATACAGTATGCAACCTATATTAAACAAAGTAATTGTGCCAGCCGTTTTCAGCCTGCATTTCATCTTTGTAGGCTGTGGGAATTAATTTGCACACTCAATAAAACTAGTTTAGAATCACTAGGACTAAGAAGCACTGGCATTGGGAAAAGAACGCTAAGCTCCAGCAAACCGAGGGTTAAACCTTAGCTGCAGAAATCCACTGCAGTCCAAAAGCATTTGGCTGATAGCTACTGAACAGCACTATCTATCTGTGCCACTCTACTGCTATGTTTGGACAAATGTATCTTTCTGTCTAGATTTTAGTTTACGTACATAGTTTTTTTTAGTGTACCTTCATCTCCCAAAAAAATCCTTTTGCATGTATAACGTTTGTCACAGTACAAATTGAAGCTGTGAGGAGCTCCACTTGTGAAGACTGATACAGGGGCTGTTTTTAGAAACCGGTGTCAGTAGAAAGGGCTTTTTTACTGCATCCTAAATAGCATGATCTAAAAACAAACAAAATGCCTATTTGTCTAGACAGGACAACCTTCTTTTATCAGTCACAAAAGCATGGCAACATATCTGCTTTTTAAATAAAGTCACCAATTTTTGGAAAATAATTTCACTTTGCTTTCTTTTCTAATATAATCTGCATCTTCCTTACCCCTGCCTGACAGTAGATTCACTTATATATATTTGTATTTTTTTATATTCATATATTTACGTATAGGCATGTACAAGAAAGAAAAAAGAACTGTCTCTGATTTGCACGTCTGTACAAAAGAAAGTTACCGTTTTTGTTCTTTGTGCATTCTATTGCAGGGACTGGTGAGCAGAGATGACAGTAGGAGAGGTAAGGGGACAGTCAGAGATAGATCCATAGTCCGTCAGATTTGGGTCTCCTGTACCTTCTCCTTGGTGTGAGTAGTCTTAATGACGTAGGGCTCTGCGATGGTGCTGATGTGGCTGTGGTGCTGTCGGACCGAGCGGTGGAGAGAGTTCCCCAGATGGTTCTGGGTCCACTGGGCTCCGTAGGCCCCTCGGCGAGACGCCGCCAACGCGTAGCCTGGCTTAAAGGTTACGCTGTTGTGTTCCAACAAAGTGGGCAGCGCCAGGCCCGTGTCCTCTGACCCGCTGGAGCCCGAGGTGGTGGGCGGGATGGGCGGAACCTCCTCGTCCATGTGGATGATCTCAATGGTCCGCGCTGCCGCCACCGTGCTCCGCTGCTGGTGCCTCTTGCGCAGCTTGTAGAAGGCGATCAGCATGGCCGCAGCCAGCAGGGTGACAGCCACGAAGCAGCCAATGATGATCTTGGTGGTCCTCATCACCTCATCCAGGCTGGCGGCGGGTCGGTCAGGGCCCCTGGCCGTGGGCACCAACACCTGCCTGGGGGTGGGCGTGTTCTGGAGGAGCACGGTGGGCGTGGAGATGAAGACAGGCAGCAGCACGGAGGGCGAGGCGGGCACGGTGGGCTTGGGCTTGGGGGTCTCCTCTGCCGTGGGCTCCAGAAACTCCACCGTCATGGTGGTAAAGTAGGAGAGGTTGGAGGTGTTGAGCTCGGCGTTGCTCACGTTCAGGTAGGCCGAGGCATTGGAGTTGCCCGCCATGTTGGTCACCATGCAGGTGTAGGCGCCCGTGTCAGACAGCAGCACGTTGGAGAAGTTGAGCGTGCCGTCGTTCAGCACTGTGATCCGTGGGTGGGCCGAGCCGTGCGTCAGCACTGTGCCATTGGGCAGTAGCCACCGGACCGAGCTCATGGCCGCCGTGCGACACCGCAGCTCCGCCACCCGCTCTGCGGAAATGTTCAGGTCCCGCGGGGCGTCCAGGATGAAGGGGGCCGAACACTGGAAGGTGGTCTGGTCCACCTCCACCAGGTAGCGGCCCCGCATGTGAGCCGGAGCGTGGCAGCGGCCGCAGCAGGTGGAGTTGGTGGGGATGTACTCCCGCAACCACCAGGCGAGCCACACCACGTCGCAGTCGCAACGCCATGGGTTGTGGTGCAGGTGCAGCTCCACCAGGTACTGGAGGGGGGTGAACAGGTCGTGGGGGAGCGACAGCAGGTTGTTGTGGGCCAGGTTGAGCTCCACCAGCCCGGCAAGGTCGTCGAAGGCGTTCCGCTCTATGGTGCTGATGCCCGAGTTCATAATCCACAGTTTCTGCAGCGACTTGAGGCCGCGGAAGTCCCCGGGCTTGAGCTCGGGAAAGAGGTTCTCTGACATCTCCAGCTCCTCCAGGCCCACCAGAGGAGAAAGGTAGGGCACCTCCCGCAAGTTGCACATGCCCAAGTTGAGGTACTTGAGGTTCTGGAGGCCCTCGAAGGCCCCGTCCGAGATGTACTCCAGCTTCCTCAGCTCGCCCAGGTCCAGCCTCATCAGCGAGGGCACACGGTTGAAGGCATAGGAGGGGATGCTCTCGATGGGGTTGTTCCGCAGCCACAGCTCCCGCAGCTTGGACAGGTACTCAAAGGCCCCACTGGGGATGACCGTCAGTCGGTTGTCGAAGAGCTCCAGGGTGTTCAGACTGGTGAGTCCATTAAAGGCTCCCACTTCAATCTGTCTGATTGAGTTGCGGCCCAGCTGCAGCACCTCCAGGTGGTGCAGGCTGCGGAAGGTGTCCGCCTGGATGGTCTCGATGCTGTTCTCCATCAGGTTCAGGTACCGGGTATTGGCCGGGATGTTGGGGGGCACGCGGATCAGGCCACGACGCGTACACACCACCTTGCTCAGCTGGTTAGTGCAGGAGCAGACAGCTGGGCAGTTTTGCGGGTTGCCCATGCCCGGAGCTGGGCCCACGGCTTGGCACACACTGAGAGCTGACACCATGAGGGAGAACACGGCGAGCAGGGCTACGTTCCAGGTAGGCTGCAGGGGAACCGGGCCCAGAAGACTCATGGTGTGGACGGCTCATTGTTCGGCATGGTGGGGGGAGACGGAGAGCACCGGGAGACAGAGCACCCTACCCTGGCTGGAGCGAGGCAAGGTGCCCCGCTTCCATCGACAGTGCAGGGAGATGCTACACGGAGACAGGAGGGACAGGGGGAGAAAGGGGGAGAGATAGAGTAGGGGAGATACAGAGAGAGAGGGAGGAGGAGAGGAGATTAATGTGAAAGCAGCAGCAGCAGAGGAAAAGGATTGCAGCAATAAAAAAGAAGGGCTGAAAAACAGTATCAATCACCAACCTCATTAGTTTGAAAGTAGTCCTTTTTTCCTCTTTCTGAGCGTTACAAATAGCAGTCATGGATCAGGTTCATTTATAATTCCCTTCCACAGCGAGACATGAGTGAAAAAAGAAGATGGATATTTTCTTGTTTGCTCTCCCTTGAAAAGTGAATTGGCCCTCAATTAACCGAGGGTACAAAATGGCTCCTGGTAGTTGGTGGTGTGAGCAGCATGGAGAGCCCTCAGATGGAGAGGTGAGGCCAGTCAGGCTAGGCAGGTTCCTGGATCCACTCGGCCCCTCCTGAACGGTCCCCTACCAGCCTGAACACTCCAACACGCAGCCCTCCCCGCCATGGCTCAATCCAAAGGATCCATAATGCCGACCAGCCAGACAGCGCGAAAAAAGAAGAGCCAGAGAAAGAGGAAAACAAAGTGAGTGACTGATAAAAATGAATGAAAGGACCCCCCCCTCCCGAGTCCCGTCAGGTCCTGGTGCGTGTGTCGGCTGCTCCACGGCGCACGGCGAAGAGAGACCTCCCTCTCGGTGACTTTGCCCAGGGCTAGCCGGCCACTGATTAGCCCCGCTCTGACGGAGGCACAGAGAGAGAGACAGAGACCGAGCGGAAAAAGGCTAAAGGACTCCCAGCACAGTTGTCCAACCCCCCCCTCTCTCTCTCCTCTCCCCCTCTATGTTGGGCTGGCCCTGCTTTGGAGCAGCTGCAGGCTGCCGAGTGCACAGTTAGCAGTAATCCGTCTCTTCCTCCTGGGGGGTGGGGGTGGGTCGGGGGGGTGGTGGGAGATGTGGTGGTGGACCTGGTATGGAGGAGCAGAAGAGGGGGGTTGGGGGGGGGGGGGTGCAGCTTTGGGTCTGTGAAAAGGCTGACAGAGGAGAGAGCTCCCCTCAGTTGTGGAGACGGACAGACGAGGAGGATGTGGGGATCCGCACGGGCAAAACAAGAGCAGGTGAGGAAGGGTCTCTGGCACGGTGACGGCTGGTCCTCTGTCCTTCCCTTGGGGGGTGGGTGGGGGGGGGTTGGGTGGGTGGGGGTCGAAGGCGATTGGTTATGCTCGCGTGAGCGCCGGTCTCTTTCTTCCTGCCTATAGCAGCTACTTTGTCCCCCAGGCTGAGGTAGTCAGTTATGGCAGTTGGCCGTCCGTGTGGCTGTCAGACTTGCGGCTGGCTGGTGGGCTACTGCAGTCGCCAGTGAGGAGCGGAGACGGAGCGCGAGAGTGAGCGAGAGAGAGCAACGCCGATAGATCGAGAGAGAGCAAGAGAGAGAGAGAGAGAGAGGCGGCACGCGAGCACTCAAACAGGCAGCACAACGTCACAGCAACGGCAGCGGCGGTAGCAGCGATCCAGTCCCCCCCCCCTCTCTTCCTCTTGTTTATCCCTCAGTCTTTCTTTCTCTCATGGTTTTTTTCCTCTTCTGTTTTTTTCTCTTCTTCTCCTATTTATTTTCTCCTCGCTCCTCCAACGTGTGTCGGTCGGTGTTGCAGGCAGCTAAGACGTTCTCTCTGTCCCCTCCCTTTGTCCTTCAGCGGGAACGTGAATGTACTGCTGACGCACTCCTCCCAGCCGCACAGCCAGCCTCAGAGCAGTGCATTGGTTTGATGCAGTGTTCCTGGGTGTTAACACATTCAAACCCCCCCCCCCCCCTCCTGCTTTCTCCGTCGCTCTCGCCTTGCTTCCGTGCCGTATCGCACTCTCGTGCACATTTTCTTTGCCGAGGCTGGTGTTGTCCCCTCTTCTCGCTGGCTCGTTCACTCTCCCCGTGGCTGGTCTTCAGCCCATCTCTCCTCCCCCCCTTGTTCTTTTTCTATACTTCTCCCCATCACCCTATTTGTCAGCCCCCCCCCCCCCGTTCTAAATGAAATACCTCTACGTCCCAAGTTCTCCTGGGTGGATGGGGAGGTGGGGGGTGTGTGGGCTGGGTGGTGGGGTTAGATGTTCAACTCCTTACAAGCCCTTGGGGGGCACGCTGGTCCCTTCCCTGAGCTGCTATACAACAACCCGGGGCAACTCAGCACCGTGATCCTCTCATGCATTCATAGTCAACAGATTATACAGCAACACTGGCACGCTCTCCTGTGGTATTGGTTTATTTATTACAAGGGGTGTGTGTGTGCTTTTTTCAGTTTCACTTGGTGTAAGAAATACAAGTTGTGTGTGTGTGTGTGTGTGTGTGTGTTGTGTGTGTGTGTTTGTGTGCTTAGTGAGAAGGGGGGGTCGGGGTGTCTGTGACATCATAGAGGCTTTAGTGCTGACTCGGCTTCTCTGTGTCTGCTGGGTAGTTTCCTCTTCTCTTCAGGGAGGACGGGGGATCAAAGAGCTTGCACACTGTTATCTCCAAGAGAGAGAGAGAGAGAGTGTGTGTGGGGGGGGGGGGAGGTGGTGAGGGAGATAGAGAGGGAGAGAAGGGGATGAGCGGACAATGAGGAGGCTGAGATATGTCGTGTCCTTGGTGAAACAAGAGGCAGAGGAATTGATGGAGGGAGGAGAGGCAGATATATTGGAATCGAGGGGGGGAAATGAGGGAGACGAATGAGGGAAGTTAATGCACAGTAGCCCCCTCGGTGAAAAGGCATGGAGGGAGAGATGGGATGGGGAACTGAGGGGACGGAGGGTGGGAGGGCGAGAGTGGCTCTGATGGCGTTGGATTAAGTGTCATTTGAATGCAGGAGTAGTCGTCTCCCTCCCTGCCTTTAGTTAATGACCACATTCTCTCCTTCTGCTCCTCTCCGCTCCCTCCGCTCCAGCCATATACATTTGCTCCTGGACTCCTGGGGGTGTAGTAAAGAACTCCTCGTTTCGCGGCAGAGCAGTACCGCCTCGATCTTCGCAAACACAACGCACGCGGCCTATCGTAAATGCTGCGTCGTCAATTCCATTCTGATTCAGGTCAATTTATGCAATAAAATGGACATGATTTGAATTGAAAATGCCATAATGTATAGGGGGTATTGTAAAATTGACGCTCCATGTCCAATTTGCTCCTAGAAAACGTTGGGCTTCTAAATTGAGTTCAACTCCACCGATAGCAAAATTGCCGAACAATTTAAATCAGCCAAGGTGAGGAAACAGAATGTATAGCACGCGTCCTTTCTGCATAAAATAAATACAACATGAAATGAATAAATCAGCATTTCAAATTATTCTAAGCGGTGGGTTACCTTTGTATAGTGACATTTTTCAAAAGGTCTGGCTAAGCGGGGTATTTATTTTGGTTTAGACACTGTGAATTATACCTGGAGCCATCCATGGCAGGTGGCTATAATTCTGCACAGCCAGGCAGGCAGCTAAAAAGATAGCCGTTGTCCTCCCAAGTAAAGGGTGCATCTAATTAGCCGGTTGGCCAGAGGACAGTGGGGTTGAATGCCAGGGGGCCTCAACCCAAAGCTGGGTAGCACCACAGTAACCAGCCAGTCTAAATGGGGGATGAGCCCAGTCCCACGTGGGACGGAGCTGCCCTGACAATCCCACCTCCATTACACAAGACCCTTCATTTACCGTGGAGATGGGCAGGAGATAGGGGGGGCAGGGAGGGGAGGAAGGAGACAACTATTAGGCAAGGTGCTGCAGGCCTGCATGGCCAGCTAATTGATGGCTCTGGCCGTGGCCGCTGTGTTAATGCTATTATAGGGGCCATGAGCATGAAAAGGTCAGTTAGCACACGTAGGATATACGGCTTTCTCTCGGTTACTTTCCTTCTTCTCTCTCCCTTTGCGCTGTCCTCCCAACTCTCTACGTCTCTCTCTCTCTTTCGATACCTCTCTCTCTCTCTCTCGCTCGCTTTCTCTCTCTCTACCTCTCTCGCTTTTTCTCTCTTTCTCTCTGTGGCCGAGCCGTTGAGCTAGTGTGTCGCAGGGGGTGCAGTGTCAACCATAGCCTGTTACATGCCTTTGTAGTTCACATTTTGCTTTTGAATATGTGAAATGAGGCTGGGGCGGGGGGGATTTATGGCAAACAGGGATGAAGCACGGCAATCGTGTAGGTGGTTCTTGTAATGGCTTGACTACCATGAAATATATTAGACCACTTATCTGCATCTGACTGACGCTTTTGGAGTGCCTGTGGATGTATCCCTCGAGACGACTCAATAAGCGTGATGCTTTTACTCAAATCTATACATGCCTGGCAGTGCAGAGTATCAAGGCCAGCGCCCCACCTTGCACAACGTTGCATGCTAACAGGTGTGGCAGAGAGGCAGAGAGAGAGAGAGAGAGAGAGAGAGAGAGAGAGAGAGAGAGAGAGAGAGAGAGAGAGAGAGAGAGAGAGAGATAGACAAGCAGTTGGGGATCCCGCTCCCACCTTGCCCGAACCAGGGCTCGACAGCACTAGGGTGGCATGCGGATGGCCGCCTGTCCTGTCTCCGGCGGGGGGGATTAGGCCTATTTGGGGCACCGCTCAGTGGCCCGATGATTTGGCTGCCCACGCTTGTCGATACTGAGCCTGGGTCAGACTTATCAGGCAATGGCGTTGAATGCTATTTGGGGACAAGAGGCCAACCCCCACCGGGGAAGTGTGGAGAGGAGTCAGGGGCAGGGGGGAACTGGCTGTGGACCGGGTCACTGCCCCATCCCCCACCAAGGGGGAGAATAGTGATGGAGGCTTGTTGGCCATCACTCAGAAGATCGGGAGCTTTTGTCGATACTGGGCGAGTGACACTGTGCCCCACATGTGTCTGACAGGATGAGGGAGGAAATTAAACGCTTGGAGTGTGTGTGTTCGTGACCCAGTTAGTGTGTGCCCATGCTGATCACAGGAAGTGTCTGCTTGGGGCCTAGAGGGGTACTATCAGCAGTCCAAAGTGATGCCATCCCTTAATAGATCCACAGCCTCTGCCGCCAGAGCAATACTACCTCCAGCTCCAGTAAAACACATACTACTGATGTTGCTGCTGTTGTTTGTTTCAAACAGAAAGCTGGCTAGGGCAGCCATTAATCGCGTACAGAAGATGGGGGGTAACAGCATGGACTTGATTTTGGCTGGGCGCACTAAACCTTCTGCGACCCCCAAGGGGGCCGTGATAGGTTTCTCGGGACAGTTTTGATGCTAGCACTGTATCTGTTTGTCACAGAACGATGGCCTCAATTGCTAATGCTATCCGGGTGAAGCAGGGAGCGGCTCCTTAGTTACCTCTCTACTGAGGATTTTGTTTCCTGTACTGTAGTGTTAACTGACGGTTTGGGCAAGCTGTTAGCGTTGTCCATTAGCGCCAGCTAGCGCAGTGTACATGCGTTGCCCCGGCGGGTCCCAGGTCTGTGCTTAGCATGGCGGGTCAGCAAAGTGCTGGGGCAGCAGTTGGCCTGGGACGATGGGGAAAAGAGGGAGAGGCGGAAGGGGAGAGCCGGGCCGAGGCAGATCGATGTGGCCTGTATTCATTAACCCTCGCTCACGACTCCCTTCCCCGATCACAACCCCCGCCATTTTAGGATGGCAGGAGGTGATTTATGAGCCGTCCTGGCGGAGTCAGCACCATCGACCCGCGGCCCAGAGAGAGTTGACTCACTACACACCGAACCAGTTCACCCAGAGGACGTCCAAGGGATTCCGAACGGCTGGACGGGAGAGCTCATCCGACTGGCCGTCAGAGGAGTGATCTCGTTCCTGTTTTATTTATATTTTCAGGAAGAAAAAGGTATTTGCTGGACAGGGTTTGCGGAGTTATCAACCTAGTACACCGGCCCCAAAAGGGACAGAACCGTTTCAAGCGACCGTCCCCGTGGTGTCGGATAAATCTATGAAGCCAGAGTCACATCCTGTCCAATTAACAGCCTTCCGTCTAAACACAAAGCAGCTCAATGGCTTTTATTGAGTTTGCTCAACAGGGAACACTGGAGTCAAGGAATTGTAGTCGGGTGGGGGAGTGGAAGGTGGTCCTGGTTGACACCCTGTCAGATTGACAAATGTTGCATGTTGGCTGCTCGTTGTTTTTATCTAAAATCCCGTAAACAATCATTCGTAAACAATCATTCGAGTTTAAGACAGGGTCCAGCCGTAGGCCTACTACGAGAAACTACATGTTCTTTGATGACAGACTCACGATCACTGCACTAATTCCCCTCATTAGTATGACATTGTTTTATCCCTTTCAATAAGGCTCATCTTAAAATCTGGCAAATAATGAATCATGCTTCAGTCCCTTCAACACATTGGGCTAAATTTAGCATGCGATTAGTGATTACGATGGTCAACACTATTAATCAAAGGTATGCGCTCATGTAGGTAGAAAAAATAAATATACGAGCCTAAGGAAATTAGCCATCAACAAGTTGCGGTATTTGTCTATTTTTGTTTTCACGTCTGGCCGCTTAAGCCCAGTTAATTATATTTGTGTTTCCTATTAGCGCTCTGATTGATTTTAGTGAGGCTGAAAGTAAAACGTGCCCATCCCTCCCACCCATGTGAGCGGCTGCTATTCCAAACAGAGGCCTCATTGTGTAGAGGCTAATGATCCTCATCACACGTTTAATCTGCGGTGTCGTTGAGAAATGGAATGAAATAGTGTGGGCGGCCACTAAAGATTATCTTTTGTGCTCCATGCCAATGCTTAGCAAAACACACAGATAGGGGGTAACGATGCAGGGTTGAACTTGCTAGGTTTTCACTCTCGGAACTCCGCTAAACCCAAAGCCTAACATGTCGTTTTTTGTCTTCCAGCTATGCGTTTTGCAAGGCAGAATCAGCATCGCTCAGTTTAAAGTTGAGAAACGGCTGTTCAAATTCCTACAAGATTCAATAAACAGTCAAAATGCGATTGCGATTGATCCACCCTTAGACCAGGCAGTGGAACTGGGCAACAGAGGGAGGTGACTTTAGCTTCACGCACAATTAGATGGCTGATTTTCTTCTGATCCTTTCAACACCCACTTACACAAACACACACACACACACACACACACCCACACACACACACACACACACACACACACCCGACTGTGTCGGTGATGTATGAAGCCAGTGTGTCAAGAGAGCCCCCCATCTCTCATATGCAAATGACCGTCCCCCATGCTGCTCCATGATTGGTTTACTGTTATTAATATTCTGCCAGCGTGTGACTTCATTAGTCCGGCGTAACTGTGCCAACAGGCCACACAAAAAAGGGACTTTGTCAATGTTTGATGTTTAGTGAAGTGTGTGTGTATGTGTGTGTGTATCAAATTATTTGACAAGTGTAGAGCCTCCTCCCTAATAATCGACCAAAGCCGAGAGGCAGCTGTCAGCCTGTGAAGACGATGAAGAGGTCGGTGTGCTTCCAAATACACCATGCCCAGACCGACAGCCCTATTTACTCATGCTTACCTCGGGGACGGGTAGCGCACTATCCCAAGGTCCAGCAGAAGTGAAACCTGACCGCCAAAAGGCTCCCCGGCATCGACAGCCAGCCATGGCCACTCCGGGGAGATGCGTGGAGGAGTCAAGAGGATCTGTGGGCCAGCGTCGAGCCGAGGAAACCGGCTGTGACACACGTAGCTGAGTAGCCGGGCATCAGTCAGCCATTGGCCTGCTAAGTCACTCTGTCACGCCCGTATTTCACAGATGACAGCGGGAGCAGACTGCGTTCAACACAGATCACAGGCCCTGACATGAGAAGAGTAGAGAAAGCTGCTCTTACACTGGAGGTGTGTCTGTCCTTGTGTGTGCTGTTGTGGTTCCTTTCCTACAGCAAACCCCATATATCCTGAAGGGTGACTCTCTCAGTAATATTGTTATATTATTTTTTCTTGTAGGAGAGCCGCTCTGGATTTCCTGCTATAGCCCCAGGGTTCCGCAGAAGGTAAAGTGTTGGGCAGCACTTTCCAAATTGAAGTCAATAGCAATGGGCCATTTATCCACAAGTACCCGGCTGTGAAGGGCATCAAAAGGTC
Source organism: Galaxias olidus (assembly GCA_026901105.3). Classification (NCBI taxonomy): domain Eukaryota; kingdom Metazoa; phylum Chordata; class Actinopteri; order Galaxiiformes; family Galaxiidae; genus Galaxias; species Galaxias olidus. The sequence goes on from JAPMUY010001374.1 coordinate 47,141, forward strand.
CACAGAGAGACACACACACACACACACACACACACACACACACACACAAACAGAAACAAACATATCTACCCTTTTCTCACAGTCTATCTATCAAATGCTCCCAGCCCCCCATTACAGTGTGTTTATGATTAATCCAGTACTATGGATATTGTTCATACCCAACTAAATATGCAGCTAGTATTCAAGGTGTTGTACACAGTGGGAAGGATAATGTGAGAAAAACAAACAATAACATTACCATAAAATAGCAATTATCCTAATCCATTCATTTAAACAGAGCCAATGTTGTAATTATGCATAGTTTGATACTTAGTCCTTTATAGGATTAGCATGCTCTCAAGGCCTGTAATGGCTCAGAATAAAACCGCAGGGCAAAACCACATCTCCTGCCTACCCTTAAACAAAAAGACGCAAAACACTCAAACAGTCTTAGGCTGGTCATACTGTTATTTATTTTTCTCAATTAAATGGTAATGCTCTTTCTCTCTCTCTCTCTTTTTTCTCTTTTTCTGCTTCTTTCTGTCTTTCTCACTCTGTGTCTCAGTTTCAGCAGGGGGTTTTGGACAGTGTGGGAGGCCATGTGCTTCTGTGCTCTCTCCAACGCCGAAGTGATGCCCAGTCCATATCCTGCTCTACTGAGATCTGCGAGGCGTGCTATCAGACTCTGTGCGTGCATCCTGAAACTGTGTGTTGCTTTGCGGGCAAGCATGTATTTGCGTCCATTTTTGTGTGCGTGTTTGTGAATATCATTAGCACAGCATACATTGTTTATGCTGTCCCATAAAAGCTATATATTTGGAGAACCGTTTGTGTGCCACTTGCCGCTCTTCAACGTCCCTTTCTGTGAATGTGGGGCCACTGCTCAGTGCAGTACGGCTGGGTAGGTTAACGTGGGGTGAGCTGCGCGGCACGTTGCCGTTAGGGCCGCGGGATGCAAGACTCCACTGTGGTGCCCTCCTAGTGTCGGTCAACACAGCTCACGGCAGCACTCCGTGCCCCGATTGAATGCATAATTTACTGCGTACTGTTCACCTCAGCGCGTATGTGTTTTTCTTTGCTTGTGTGTGTGTGTGTGTGTGTGTGTGTGTGTGTGTGTGTGTGTGTGTGTGTGTGTGTGTGTGTGCTGTACCTGCGCCTTGTTTTTTCTAGAGGCCTCTGGCTCGGTGCTCTATCCATCCCAGACAAGGGACACAGTGTGTCTTTGATGTCTCTGATGTTGGGGTGGGGTGGTGGGGGTGTTTGTCCGAGGGGCTCCTTTTCCTTTCTGCAGGCACGCTGGCTCCGACATCGGCCTTCATCCCACCACGCAACCTTCCAACAGACTTTTTGGAGTAGGACATTTGGAGTGTATAGAAATCCATGAAGAATTACCTTTTGAGTGTTTCATAGAGTAGCCACGGATTGATTTGCGCCGCTGCAGTGTTACTGTTGAGTGGCGCTGCTCTTTTCCCCTCACTGTCTGCAGGAGCCGGTGCTTAGCGGGAGGCACTCTGCATGTTGCCTATCGATTGGCTCGCCGGCCCTAACTCGCCTCTTTCAGGAGGAGATTACGCGCTCCAGAGCCGGTGTAATTTGATATCCATTGATTGCGTCGAGAGCCAATCTGAAAATGAGGTATTGTAGTTATTGCTATTGATTTTAATAACTAGCTTGTTACAGTTCATTCAGTGCAGCTCCAGTCAATATGGAGGAGGTGGGGGGGATGGAAGCTCCCCAGCGTCTATCAGTGTAGAAGGACTCAGTGTTTGTGGTCTGTGGTGGTGGCACAGTATGCAATTGTTCACCATTCACAGCTATGCCCAATGGCAACGGTTTGAAAACCTCGCTGTTTACATTTGAAAACGCCATGCCGTCTGCCATGTAGAACAATGAACTGGACTGAAGTCCTCCCACTACTGCCTGCTTAGCCATCCATTGAGCTTGCCCGTTGTTATTGATCAAGCTGTTATTGATCCCCATCTAATTAGATAGTGGCTGGGTTGAGGCCCCCCAGGACTAGGTAGTCACCATGCATTGGAGCGCCGCGTGGAGTGCTGTAGGACAGCTGTCCAGAAATAGACCTAGTCTGTCGGGACCTGATGGGAACGAGATTCTGATGATGATGATAGCGATAATAATAATAATGATGATGATGATAATTACAAAGATGATGATGATTATGATGGTACTGATAATGATGACGTTCAGGCTTGGACGAGTACCCCTACCACCATGACGGAGTAACGGTCACTAAAATATCAGTATGAGTGTGTCTAAAAATATCCAATGCAAGCACACACTTTAGATCCATAGTCTTCTTAAGAGCTAGTCTACATGGAGTGGTCCGTACAAACAAAATGGCTGGTGAAATGTGGTGTACGTCGGTGCGGCGGCCCGTGGTCGAGTTCCGCCCGTTGGAGACGAGTGGCTAATTTCTTCTAAATAGAGCGAGCGGGGTTATTTCAGTGCTAAGTGGCAACAAGGGCAAGGATAATTTGATGGGAGACACTCCTCTCCCCACCATATTTAAAACTCCATTACACTAACATCCACTGTGAATACCCTGTAGGTTGCTTTGTGGTGGGTGATCGGCATAGGTCACCCGCACACACAAAACACGCAGCGAGCCCAAGGCATGCAGTCATTTTCTGTGGCAAGCGGGGTATGAAAATAAGGTAATGTGGAAATGATTAGTTTAAGATGATGTGCAGTTATGGTCACCAGACCATGACCCACACCATGCCCTCGGAGGCTACAGCTCGGCTCTCCCTCCGTCGCACACACACACACACACACACGCACTCATACCTCTGGACACACAAACACCTCTCAACAACGCACACACACACCACGCTCTATCTCTCTCTCGCTTTCTTTATCTCTCTCTCAGGGGTGCCGTTAACAGCCTTTGCTAGGCGCCGGCGTGTTTTATGGACAAACCGGCAACCCCCCAGAGAGGGGTGGGAGTCTGGCCCACGATCCTCTGCACCCCCCACGGTCCTCTCTCTCTGCTTCCTGCCTCCTCCCCTACTGGGCCTCTGAAATAACGCAGGTGCATGCACACAAACACACCTACACTCATGCCACGGTTGGCTTATCTAGGCAGAGCCGGGCCGTTGTTGAAACGGGTAAACCTGCCATCAACGCGTTTCCCTTGACAGCGGGCCGTGTTCATATATCACACCAATCGATAAGGCGGCTACATTGCGACGAAGGTATGCCGAGTGTGGAAAAGGGGTTTGGGGCTGGTCTGGTGTATGTGTAGGTACAGAAAAGAGAATCCATGTGGTTTCTCTCCCCACCCCATTACACACCTCTCTCTATGGAACCTCCGTCACCTTTGGAAAAGGGCTCCACGTGCTATAAAAATCACTCTGTGGGTCTCCGGAGGCGGAAAGGCACATGCATCGAACGTAGGAACACAGGTAGATGTTGGGACACGCACACACACACACACACACAAAATCAAGCACACGGACACTTACTCACAGGCTGGATGACTGGTGCTGCTTATCCCCAGGCTGATTTTATACTACATCTATATTTGTTCTGCTTGTACATGTGTGTGTGTGTGTGTGAGGGCTGGGGTGTAGGAGGATAGACAGGAGGAAAGCTTTAGCCGCAGCACCCTAGGCAGCTCCCATTGAGCTGCCTGGCGAATGATTAGCAATGCTTTTTATTGACATTGTAAATGTGTTTTACAGAGGCAATAGGCTGTCAAGGGGATAAGAGACTTACACATCCTATCTGAGGCGCGCGTGGAGCACCTCCCCCCAGGGGGGCCGCCTCTCCTGTGTGTGTGCGCTCTCACGTTGTCGTGTGTGCGTATGTTTGCGTACCGTGCATAGCATTTCCTTTAATTGCCCCCCTGGTGAGTTAGCAGTGGGCTGGATCCGTAGCTCACAATAGACACAGTGCAGGGCTGGAGAGCGACGGCTCAGTCACCGGTGGTTTCATCTCTCCTTCTCTTCTCCCCTTTTCTGTCTCTCCCCTTTGCCCTCTACTCACCCCCATGATGTGGAGGGTTTAGGTGACTCAAATAGTCCCGTTAGGTCATGGGAGGCCCTCCTGTCAGCATGAGGGGTGGGGAGTGACAATTAAAAACAATGGGCTAATTCCTGGTAAAGCACGCGGGAGGCCACCGTTCTCTTTGCAATGTGTTTTGTAGGAAAACTTGAATGGGATTATCTGTGTTGGTGTGTGTGTGTGTGTGATTAAAACAGGTAGATTCTTTAGGAGGGGATGGCTTAGCATGGACGTTCGTTGGCTCGTCAGGTTAAGCTACCATTGCAAAAGCAAATTTCCACCTTGCCATTACCGCGGAGATGACTTGCTGCCTGTGGAGAGGACTTGCCCTCGTTCGGACCGAGTGGCTTGGGATCTAGTCGGCGGTACAGGCCTTCAGGTGAGCGCCGTGTGTCCAGCCTGCGGACCGCCTCCCTGGTCCGGGTGAGCCTCCTCTCGAGACGGGAATGATATGGAAACAGGCATGAGGATGAGCGACTCGACCGAAGCGAGGACAAACGGGGACAAGCTCAAAGTGATTACGCCGGTGCCTGGCAATGTAGGAACAAATTGTAATCGCTGCATTCTCTCTCCCTCCGTCGAACCTCCACACCCCCAACCCCCCGCTCTCCCCCTCTTCTCTGGCTCCCACTTGGCTGTTTTTGTAGTGTTCGGGCAGGTGCACGCTGCCAAGCTGAGCGGATGCCAAGGGAAGCATTAGCGGTACCCGGCTCCATCCCAGTCGCTCCAAATGGATATTAATACACCTTGCTCTGCCTTCCCTCTACTCCCTCTGCGCCGTCACTCTCTCCCTTGTCTCTCTGTCCTCCCTCTTTCCTTTAGTGTCAATAATTCTTGGACAGACACTCCCAAACCCACACACACACACACACACACACACACACAAACACGCTCCACAGACTGTAATTGCAGTGTCAGGCTTTCCAACAGGGGTCTTACGGTGATATAGTAGACTCAGTGGGTTTAGTAAAACCCTCATTAGAACCCAGTGTTGGTGTGAGAATCCCCACCGTCTCCTCGGTGGAAACTGCTTAGCTCGGCAGCAAACCGCACACGTACACACGCGCAACGCTCTCACCGCACACACCAGCGCCAATGATACGCACCGCGCTGAAATGAGACGGACGCCGGGAGGTGACATTTGGAGGAACTTTGATGGGAAAAGGTGGACTCACCCTAATGCATGGCCGTCCTGCTGATATGGCCCTTAATGGACCAAAACAAGTACTCTGGATATCAAGGTAACATTTAGGCCACAAAAAAAGGATTTAAACACAATATTTAATTGTGAAGACCTAGCCACTGATATGACACATAAAGAAAAACAAAATATGGTAAACCAGCCCATATGTTGCAAAAGTGGCATATTTTTCTTGACAAAACCATTATTTTATGCTTTGTCGCAGCTCAGCCTGTTTTTTTTATTATATCTATGACATGAGAAGCAGCTTAAAATAGGTGCTCACTTTCTGTGCTTGTGGATGTGCAGATAAGTACTCACAGGCCATTTACGCTAGTTCTGGAAAACAGCATTGATCATTTTTTTCTAATATCCCAAGAGCGCTCTCATGTACGGAAACCCCTGAGAGGTATTCATTGAATTGATCCTGTCCTAGAAACTTCAGCCTTTCTGATGGGTTCTCTATCAAAATTTCTTCGAACATGTCATGCAAAAAGGGTACTTTCATGGTGTTGTCCTCTTTTCTCTTTAGAGTGGTACCCTCTCAAGGACATGTAAGTTAAATTACCTATGCAGGCCTACCCCCATTAATGTGAGTTTCGAGTAGATTCCGTGCACTATGTTGAGCCCAAAGTAACGGTCTTTGTATCCAGGATCGTGGCGATACAGTACAAGGGGCCAGAATGCCTTCAAAGCGAATATACAGGGCATCCAATATTATGCTTAGAACGTTTTTAACACCTTGGTCAGGGTCAACTTCCTTGCTTAGCAGGGGTTTCAGGTCAACCACAAAGAGGGCACAATACTAACAGATGACTCAGCAGCACTTATCGTGCGTGTCACTTGCTCAAATGGACACAGAACAGTGAGCCTGTTCTTTGCTAGTATGCACTGGTGCGCATTGAGTGTAACTTGCAAAAACAATCTGCGGGGGTAAGCGGTGAGCTGGTGCTTTTGCTCTAGAAGGCTTTCCAGCGTGTAGACCGCTGAATTCCAACTAATTTGTACATGCTCCTGTAGTCTTTTTACCAACATACTTAGATTTTCTTGTATATCTTCTTTCGGACGGCTGTCGGTAACCTGGGGAATGTTTAAAGTGCCCGACAATTTTGCTGCCAATTACTGCCACATCTGCAATGTTATGCTCACACAATATACCTTCATTGACAACTTGATCTCATTTTAGGGTTCGTACATATACACACAGAAAATAAGCACCATCTTTACATAATGTAGTGTACAAACATAATCGTTGCTGTCTCGTGGGCTGCTGCTTTTTCAGTGGCACTGGTTAGTAATGTGCAAAAATGAACAAACTAATCTTTTCGAACAAATCTTTTTAGTGTACGAATCGAATCGAATCGAACCCTTTGTCAGATGAATCAAACTTTTACTAATTATTAAATATTGCCAAGTCTGCATACATCATACACTGAGAAAACAGTTAGGCTGTGTTCGGAGTTGCCTACTTAAATACTATATACTACATACTCAATGAGTACATACTGCATACTGACTACTTAAACCGAAATCTAGAATACAACTTTTTTTTTTTTTTACAAAGATTCGATTAAATTGTTAGTATACTCAACTGGAACATGTGACCAAAACCCCGCCTTTTTGTAACGCTGTCAAAGCTAGACTGAAATTTCCAAATTGCATTTTGGGGCGTGAAGCATCGTCTAGTAACCTCTCTTGGGTACTCAACATTTCCCCAAATTTGAGTATGTCATCCGGAAACTTTTTCCATACTCAAATTTCACATACTATGTATTGTTGGCATACCACTTACTCATTTTCGGTCAAATTGAGTATGTTAGGTAGGCATAGTAGGCGATTCCTAACACAGCCTTAGGCTACGGTCGAATTCTCTATTTTGCTTAGGAAGGTTCCTAACTGGGTGAAATGACCCGGAAGTATCTCAGTGGCAGCCATGATAAGTATTGGACAAATTCTCTTAAGTGCTAAGGAAAGGTGCTTCAATGCTCCCTAATTTGTGTACTTTAGCATAGGATACACTGGACCGTCCTTTACGAAAGGAAAGAAGCAAATGCCACCCCACAATTCCTTGTGGCAGCAATATTTAAAGCGACAGCATTCAGGTGTTGATCAACATGACCGACAAGGGATGCAGATCATATAGCCTAGTTGTTTATTAAACATTTTCGATCTTATGTTATGCCCTATCTTGCTAATATGCTATTATGTTTTCAAATGTCAACATGTTAACAAATTTAAGAATCATAATATGCAACCAGAGTAGCAGATTTGTATGCCTAACATAAATGCATAACTTGCCTACATTTGACGATTAGGCTTCATACAATCATATTAATTGGGATTCATGCGTGGCGATCAATACGAGTTTACAGGGGGATGAGGACGTGAGCAACCATTCTCAATGTGACACATTTCGTTTCACTTTTGTGACAGGTAGCCTATATTCCCCTTTTTAATTTAAATTCCAACCTTGGTAATAAAGTAGGCTAATGTATTTCTCTGGCTTGCCCGCACGTTTATATTGGCTATGAAACAACACGGTGACAACGCACCAGCGAAGTTGTTAAAATTCGCTTTTTGTAGGCTATAATAATCTACGGGACATTGTAGTTTCTACACGAACGACCCACGAAAACCACTGTCGCATGATCACGTAGCCTGGACCGTAGTGTAAGTGCAGTTGGATTCCATTAGCAACACCATTGTCTTTTCTTAAGTCCTTATGAATTCTCCTTCATATCTTTCCTTAACCCCATGACCTTTTCCCTCATGGTTAAGGAAAAGTGCATAGTGAAAGTCATTTGGACGTACTTTATTGAGGAATTCGACCATAGCTCGTGTGGGGAGCCAGACAAGTGTCACAGGACAAGGATTTCCAGGTACCGTAGGCACACCGTTACAGAAATAGAACACATGGACATGGACGTGGAATTGATTCAATGCTATTGAATCCCACAAGTTAATAACTATTGTTTGTGTTCATGAAACTAATTTAATTTTTTTGTTTCTATAGAACTAGCTGCTTGAGGTGCTCTCGTCATCAAGGTTGGTTACATTCTGTGTATATTTGTAAGTCTGGTTTAAATAAATAATTGTTGCTAATATATTAGGAAAAATAAGGGGACCCTGTTGACTGATTACAGTAATAGTGTAGAAAACATTTGTTTTCACATGCTTTCATCCCTACTTTGTCCAATGCACAGTATTAGGAAGAGTTGGACAGCCTATTAACCAATTTCATCCTAAATGTTGATGAAGGCAGAGCATAATCAAAGAAGTACTTTTGTTCAATAAGGTTTGTAGAATAAATAGATTTTCTTTTAGCAGTTACAGACCCTAATGAATTAATAATTTTAGTATTAGTATCTACTAAAACTTCCCTTTCTGTTCTTGAATCTCTCTGACAGGCTTAATACTATTTGATTGCATGGACAAGATGGCTTTTTGACAATCCTTTTCTATGGACCCCCAGCAAAACGGTCTGGACCAGTGTTGGAGGCCCATGATAATGCATGTCATCCCACAAAAGTAAGGTTCTTACAGGGGGCCTAGAATTGGCCGAAATTGTGCAGAAGAGCTCTTAAAAATTGTCAAGCCATCTTCAGTAACTACATATAATTGTTTAATAAGGGTTCATTGTCTTCCAGAGTGATACTTGTGGCATTGAGTACATTCAAATTATATTATCGTTCACGTTCAAACCTCTGGATTGTGTTTTCGCTCACAGGCAAGTCAGAAGCTTCCTCCAAGCTCTCCTCATCATTGTAACTTTCTGAAGTAAGCCTCAATCTACTGAGGTCATTAAAGTATGGTGGAAGAAAACTAAGCCATGTTGAAAAAATATTTTACCAGCTCACATTCATTATCAACAACAGTACATGTCATGGTGCCCTGTTTCACACAGCGTAAATAATAGCATTGTTTGTTGGTTGATCTATCGAGTCATTTATTTTTTTTATTTTACATTTTTGTCTGGTTTCAGAATGGTTCTGAACTACTGCCAAACCACAAGGTAGGGTTTCTAAAATGTTGTGCTCTTAATCAATCCGCTAAGGCTAAACACTTCAAATGGAATGAAACATAATGAATTCAATGTTGTCCATTTTCATAATTATCCCAGATGTTGGATACTTGAGACAAGGCACTGCAGTCTCTTTGATTGTCCATTACTGCCTTGGTGTGTTTCAAAATCGTATTTTTTTTATTCATATATGTAGACGGTTAACTGTTTACATAATTTGTATGTGTTGATCTACTGTGCCACGGCTTATTTTTCAACTCAAATTAACATGACATTAGTGTTGTTTGTGCTTTGCTGTAGAATTTGCTTGAGTCTCCCCCACTGCAAATCTACTGGAACTTGAACGCGAGGGACTTGGTCAGTTGATGAACGGCTAGCCCACCATGAGCACCACAGTATTTGCACACAGAATATTAATCAGTTTAATTAATGTAAATGCATTGAAAGTTATAACATGTAATGTTATTGACATTAGTCCACTAAGTATATATTCACTAAGTCATCTACACTATTAAAAAAAAAAAAAAAGTTGGCTCAACTTATAATTATGAGTAACCTGGCTGCCTTAAGATTTTGAGTAAGATGAGAAAAGAATAGGTTCTGGCAACTTCGTTATTTTAGTTTGATGTACTTCAATTTAAGTTCATGCAACTCACTATGAAAAGTCAATTTGACGAAATTGACATACAGCAAACTGACTATTTAATGATATTGACATATATTTGAAAGTTGAATAAATAAATTTTCTCGATACAGCATTTTAACGCAACCGCGTCAGGAACCCCCAATAAACACCTTTTTTTCACAATAGGTAACAGGAAGGGAACATACGTTTGACTTGCCAGCCGTGGGAATTTCTGCTATTATTCCCAGTTATTGCTTCATGTCAGACAAGTCTCGCCTTGTAGAAGCACCGATACAACATCCGTGCAGCTGCATTAAGATTCGACAGCTCAATCCAGACTAAAAGTTAAACCGACGCAACCGCAAGTCGTGGTTTTTGTAATTTTCTGTCTAGTAATTTCAGGAGTTCTCATCAATGATAACAGTGTTCAGAGTAAGAGTTGCAAAAAAATATATTTTTCATATGCCTTATATAATTTGCTACGTATGTTTAACAGGGATTGTATCACTTTGAGATTACTCTAGCAAAGTAAAGCACAATCCATATAAATTGTATTATCATTAATATTACATCTTATAACTTGCTGGGATATATGCACATGTATTACCTCATCAGGATAGCAGTAACGATGACTATTACTTCATGCTGTCAAGAGTCAGGTGACGTCTTCAGTATGTTAATTCAATTGTTCTTGAGTAAACTTGAATGTCTAAATTGCATTGACTAATATGTTTTGCTTGATCAGTTGGTCAGGTTCCAACTTGAAATAACAAGTTGACTCAACGTTTTCTTAATTTTAGTACAACTAACTTATTAAAACAAGCTGAACTAACTAAAAGGCCAAATAATTTTTTACGGTGTATTAAATTGTTTGCTCCTCTGCTTGGCTACTTTGCTGTACAGTTGATTTGACTTTATGATATGCCATCTAAAATAAATGTGCTGTTTTTAATATTTCAAGTAGTGGCATTTACTTTTAGTTTTTGGATGAATTATTCATGTACCACATTTATATTCAGTTAAAACGTCAGCCTATGTACATTTTTATGTTTTAAAAGTTATTGCATTATATATGTTTCAATTGAATGATCTACATTCACACTTTACATGTTGAACTATCACATTAGTAATCTATCACATCTTAGTACATATTTTACAATGTTTAGTTTACTAATTAACATGTTTGCTAGCAGTATAGCGGGGAGGGAGCTGTAGGAAATAGTTGACAAGGTAACTCAATTTGGAACGTTAATAAGCAATAAATGCTTCGCCCAGGCGTACGTGCGCCTATCCGTTGACCGTCAGTTGGAGGTCGGTCGAAGATCGTTCCTATGTTTGGCCGATGTCGCCTCGACGTCTTGCCGATTAGCAAACGAGCTCTATGCGATGCAGGGCCAATCAATGTATGTAACATACGTTGGATCGATGTCGGCCAGACACACAGTATGGGTGTTATCTGAGATAGGGCTCAACCGAGAACGGAATATCGACATAAGTAGTCGCCGATGAAAGTGGCCGTTTCAAAATAGCACATGTAAATGAAACTGAACCTGCTAGCAAAGTTTCTTTGACTGAGACAAACTTTCTAAGCAATCAAAATACATATCCAACTGCACGAAAAAATAAGTGGAACCGCATTTTCTTTTCTGCAGCAACCTCAGTCACTTAATTGTCACTGTCAGCCAGTCGGACAGCACAGATGGCTGAGTGATAGGTGGATGGCAAGGTAGGGAGAAAAATAGATCATAAAATGACAGGTTTAATAACAGAATGTAAATTGTTCTGATATTTTAACAATGTTGCGATTTAAAAAAAATAATACTATAACTCTTAAGGTGCAATATGTAGTTCTAGAGAATTGGGGAAAAATAGCAAGAATTTGAATCACAACACTCAAAAAGGCAAACCTCCTGAGTCTTTGGTCACTCCCATCCCTCAATGGCCCATCCCACACATGCCCGTGCACGCTATGACTTGAGTTCTTCAGCCGGAGCAAGGCAGTGTTTCATGAATTGTGTTTGTTGTGCATATTTTTGGAAACAAAAGAATCCCAAACGTCTAACCGTAAACGCTCTAAAACTGAGTGGTTCACACCAAAGCAACAAGAACAGACACAAATGACCTTTCCATAGTAACGACATACAGTAAGCTAACGTTAACAAAAACAATTTCATAATTTGATTATTAGTATGAGCTAGTGCATGACAATCGTTTTTATTTAGCTGCGATTAGCACCATAGCTACTATGTTGCCAAGTATATCCAGCATATGCATGTAAACGAATAATGCCTTTTTGACGTAAATCTGGCGCGATACCTCCTAACGTTCTAAAAGTGCACTTGGCGATTTGACAAGCCAACTCTTTTGCGACAACATGCAACTACTTCAACCACCTTACAACTACATCACACTGCTGCTACTTTTGTCTGCAACGCGAATTGTAACAAGCTTGTTTGGAGGGTGACACTGTAGGGAGGGATTTTACGTAGGAGTGTGCACAGCAGGCAAGTTTTACAAGTTTGATTTCCTAGCTACAACTTTGGCTACGGTCACACTGCATGCAAAAGTGGGCAAATTAGAATTTTGTGACTCAGGTCGGTTTTTTTCATAGTGTGAACAGCACAAATCACATGGAATCCGATCTTTTCAATTTGGATTTGGGCAGGGTGACCAGATTCCCAGGAGTCAAATACAGGACAGGTGTCCCCTAGAACTTTTTTGGGATAAATTCATGGCCATTTCCTGAATTTCTGTGAATTATGGATATCAATATTGAACTTATGCACACACATGCGTGAACACACACACTAGGGTACAGTAATAGACGGCGCTACTAAGACGACTCACCAGTTACAATAGTAAACCGCGCTACTCACACACATCACCAGGTACAGTAGTTGACGGCGCCACTCACGTACATCTCCAGTTACCGTAGTAGACGGCACCACAGACACACATCAGCGGAACTTTACAGTAACAGATGGCGCTACTCACACACATCACTAGTCCAGGCATGTTATACTATAGATGGTGATGATCATAGTGATAACTATCTAAATATCCTTAATATAAACAAATAAAGCATTTATTCCTTACTTAATTTCGTTTTTGTGACATATTCAAGGACTACCTATTAGACAGCTAGCTAACCTTTGGATTTAGCTCAACATCGACAGCTACCCTAGGCCGAAACATGAAATATTCCCACTCCATTTCAATTAGGAGCGCGCGCTGCGCAGTCAGGCTGATGGTGGGGCAGGGATTGGATATATTTTTGTATATGATATGATTTGATTGGTGCTGATAAACTGTGTGCATGCAATGTATGTGGAGCAACAGACAGGACTTTTTTGGGCAATGCAATGTGAACTCACAATATGTGAAATTACAGTTAAAAAACCCATTGAAAAATCGGGACAACTGAAATACGAGACAAATCGTGATTTTTTCAGAATAAGTCGGGACACGTGAAAAGGGGCTACAATACGGGACAGTCCCGGGAAAAACGGGACGTCTGGTCACCCTAGATTTGGGGCACTTCCATATGTGGTACTAAATCGGATACAGGTCTAATTTGTTGCAATGCGATCTCAGTCTGAACAGACAATTCGGAATCCATGCGATTTGTTCGTCTCTCTAGATTTAGCGTTCTGAGTGACGTCTTTGTTATTGTTCTTTTGATCATGCGTGCCAGTTCAGGGCTGACCAGTTCACACTGGAGTCTGATATTGGCCATATTTAAAACAAATAGTGTGAACATCCAAACAAAACAATCATTTCAGAGCATAAATCCGAATTGAGCATCAAGGCCTGCGGTGTGACCGTAGCCTAGAATTCATAAAAAGAAACTAGCTTGGTCTTGCCTCTCAAAGGAACCGTTTTAGTTTATTAAGCTTTATTACACTCCTATTTTCACTTAGACAAGGTGTGTACTGTATGTTGCATACATTTATTTCCTTTAAATTTCCAGTTTTCAGAGGTTAAGGGTGAAGAAATTAGTGAAGCAAAGAGGAGGAAGTTTACAGACTTCTTCTAAAAGTAAGTCCAGGGGTTAAATTGGGCCGGTGTGGGTGGGGAGGGGGGTGGTCGAATCACAGAGAACCAAGTTGTGGTGAGATTAAAAACGACCAACTTTGTAAACAAATCGTGATGAGGATGACGCCAAGTTCTGACCATAACGAATATAACCTTTTGTTATACTGACTCTGCAAAGAAGTTGTGATGAAAATTAAAACACACTGACCTTGTGAAACTGACTTTGCAAGCAAGGTTTTGTGATAATGACCATAAGTCTTGATGAGATTTATACCAAGTATGACTGAGACTGAAACATGTCCTAAAATGGACATCGTACTGTAGGTACGCAACTGCAAAGTAACTCCGACCTGGCAGAGTGTTTCAGGGCTCAATGAGCTGTCAGTCTCCGAAAGCCTATGTCCTCGATAACGACAAAAGGTTGGTGGCCATCTAAAGAAATAAACTCCATAACTTTCTTATCGATGCTTTTAGCTGGTCTCTGTCTCTGCTACCAAGAGTCGAGAAGTTAGTAGGGGTTTTATTTACAGCTGTTGTCATTAATTTAAGAACCATGTACTACTTCATATACTTGTTTCTGTGGTGAAATCCTTATTTGAGGTCTCTTGGTATTTCAAGGGAGCCTATGTCACATTTGGCCGTTCTGCTATCATCCTCCAAAACTTTAAAATATACCCACAGGGCAGACATCAAATGACTGCTTAAATTTCCCTCACTTCAAAAAATAAAATAAAACAAATAATAATTGCATAATTCCTATTCAATGCCAAGAAATATAGTTTCAAGGCAAATAACGAAATGACACATATCGGCGTGCTTTCCGTTTAATTTCAACCTTTTGGTCCAATGAATGTGCTTATCGACGCAGAAATTGGTCAATACCGATACCAGTCAAATATGTATATCTGTGGATCCTCACTTGCTTATTATACTTAAAATGAAGTTCAGCCATTCATGAAATACCCTTGCCTTGGCTCAAATGCCTGTATCAGCCAGTCCCGGTGGAATCAAAGTTGCTGCTAATCAAACTGTCTGTTTTCAGCCCACTGGTTTTTACTCTACTTCCTAGAGAACAACATTTTAATTGTAAATGTGACTATGAGACAATAATTAGACTGCACACCTCCCATTTCCCCTCTTATGCAACATGTTATCTGAAATGTTTAGAGTACATACAGCTTCAGGGTGCATGCACTCTGCCTACACAAACTAATAAAACCTTTAAAGTTAGCCAACAATCGGGTGTTCAACCCTCTGCCTTTACTGGGACATTCAGCGATGTGCCCGGGAGGCAATCGGCGGTTCTCGGCTCCTTTACACCGAGTACATCCACAAGTCCTCACCGCCTTAAACACCCCACCCCACCTCCGTCTCCATAACGCCGTCGCCTCACATTAAAGCACGCGCAACGGCCCGTGAAATATGCATGTTCAGATGTAATATTAATCTGCAAACAAATGGGGATAGTCTTTCGGCGCTATCCGCGTCTGCAACGCGGGCCCCCTGATTGTTGTGGATAGCCTGCTGTGAGAGCATACCAGCAGTGTGTAAGCCGAGTGCTTTACTCCACAATACCTCCATTTGTCAAGTGGGCCAGCGCAGCTTGTGCTCGGTTCCATCCGACACGCCATCCATCTGTATTCTCCGGGTAGCATATGTTGGACTATCACTCGGTACAGAGGGCTGGCATGAGTGGGAGTGCCACACACTCGTATAATTTCAGGACTGGACACAAACATATGGAAACACCGTGAAGGAATTGGAAACAAATGCAGTGTCCATACGTACAAAAATAAAAGCGCGCACACTCAAACACACTCACTGGTGAACGCATACACACTGGCCTACCCTTGAAGGGGTTTTCATTTGGCTAAGAGTGCACATTATACAAGTGGGTTGGCCATCTGCCACACTGTGAAGGAATTAGTGGTTTCCCTCCCCCCTCCCGTCTTTGTTCTCCTTCAGCCTGTGAGCCAGACATGCTGTCCTGTAGTTATTTACCTGTACTCAATAGCATGGCAACCAATCTCCTCCGAAGACGCCCCCACACTCACTCTGTCACACGCAATTATAGCAGAAGGGGGAACATAATACGTTGTAATGAAATGGCATTTGAGGAAACTTTGTCGTCGAGAAAATGGTTCACTTTCACAGAGCTACTTGGAGTTAGTTACTGTATGTAGGGTGCCATGTACTGTATTCCTGTTTTGCATTTTAGAGACGGGGTATTGTTGCATGATTTTTAACATGTTGAAATATAGACTCCCTAATGGGTTCAGTCTCAAATGTGAAACTGCTCTGAAATTATATAAAGAGGACGATTGTTAATAAACTCGTCGAGATATGTCACATGCAATGAATCCGGAATGTGCCAGCAGGCCAGAATGTATGTGTTTTACATAACCTAACACACACATGAGTTTGAGGTATGCAAGGACTATCACATCTAATCACTGTTCAAGTCCCACATTCCCTGAAAAGCAGCCAGGAGCATATCATCTATCTTCTGCAGTCTCTCTCAATCCCCCTCCAGCTCTCTCGGTCTCGCTGTCTCCTTTTGATATAGGCTATATAATTCATTCTTTCTTTCTTTCTTTGTTTTTTGTTTTTCTTTCTTTTTCTTTCTTTATTTCTTTCAAATAAATACAGACTCACAATTAATGCTATGCAATCCTGGTCCTCCCAACACTCGGCAAGCTTTTATCTTGGATTCATTCAGTTTAATGCAGACCTCTAAGGGAGGCCTATTTAACCTTCACAGTTCTTGGTCTGATAAAACCATTTCCATAATATTTTAGAATTCGATTGGCATTGTCTGCTCTGTTCCTTTCTATGGTGAGGTAATTCAGAGTGCCAGATGTGTGCACGGCTGTCACGTAACCTGTGACTGCTGCCATGGAGGCATAGATTACCACGACAAGTGCTTATTACCATGACGACCACCAACAACGTCCCCGCCACAGCTGTGCTCTGGTCGCCATGGTCACCCATCACAGACAAGTCTGACACTCGTTGCGGAAGATTAGGTGCGCGTGCACAGGCACAAACACCCAGTCAAACACACAATATTTTATTGGAACAGTTTCAAAGTGTATATTTATCTGTTGACCTCCCCAGAGTGGGTCAGAGAAAACTGTCAAGCTGATGAAGCCTTTGGCCAACGAGCCGACACTGAATGTGTTAGTGTGCGTGTGTGTGTGTGTGTGTGTGTGTGTGTGTGTGTGTGTGTGTGTATGTGTCTGTGTGTGTGACTGCCAAATGTCAAAACCACATCTGGGTCAGATTGCAGCTGATTACTTGCTCCCCTCTCCTCTCCCCCTGTCATCCTCCCGGCTTTCCCACCCCATTCAGAAATATCTGGCAACGTGAGGTCACACTCTTTTTCCCCTGCCCCCCTCAGCGCTCCTTCTTTCCTCCTAAGTACCCCCCCCCCCCCCCGCCCCCATTCTCTCCATCCCCGTGTGCTCCCCCTCTCCACCTTCCTCCACACTTAAGATGTCAGACCCAGGTCTCACACTGATCAGATGAGACAGCGTGTCAATTCCAATACAGGCCTCGGGGTGCGAGACGCGACAGAAACTGTGTGTAAGTGTGCGCGCGCTGAGTGATGTGTGTGTGTTTGCGTCCACGCGTGACCGAATTTGCAAGCTCCACGCACGTGTGCCGTGGAGTGTGTGACGTTAAGTCTCAGCACCCAGTGACTGTGGTGTAGCAGGGAGCAGGGGGGGGGGGGGAGTGACAAAGGAGGGGAGGAGAGGTTGCCGCAAACGAGCAATTCTAAGAAAGCCTGCCATCGTTATTTTTTGAAGCTTTGCTGCGTTACATTAAAGAACCGTTGTTTCCAGGGAGGACACGATCCATTCAAACTAGCACACACAAACACACACAGTGCAAACATTCATTCATTTAAAGCAGTACTCTATTTCTATTAGTTCCCTGTAGTGTGCGAAGCCGATTGGATTCAGATATTGCTCTGCAGGAAAGTAAGTCCTCTCAACTTCAAGGAAACCCCATCGAAGGCAGACGGAAATGAACATATTCATGAATTACTATTTCTGTTGAGGAAGGCTATAGGTGTCAGTGGCTTATTATTAATCACGTTACTCATCATCCTCCCTCATCTTACTGCCTGTGGTCACTGGTGTGAAACACCAGCCCGTGGACGACAGACAACAATGGATGACAATGTTCTCAACCCGTTTTGAGGGAACTCATCATGGCTTCGGCGGTTTGCACTTTAAACACAACTGTGTTCCAACTATTAGCGCGTTTGTGATTTCAGTGCCCAGGGGGGTTTCCATCGCCATATGGTTTGTAAACGTGAAGAGTCATGTAGAGCACATGCCCTACTTACTGGGAGGATTCTCTAAAGCACATCAATGAGAAACTGTGTGTGGCAGTCGAAAACATAATGTTTTGCAAGGCAACGAAGCCTGCTCTCTCTCTCTTTCTCTCTCCCTCTCACTCTACTATCAGTACATCCAAAGTGACTTCATATGAAAGTCACTAGAAGAAAGGGCCATTATTTAAAGATGAATAATGATTCAGAAGATGTATCGAATGCAAAATACAATATTATTTGGGACGCTTGGTGAAAAGATGAAACAAATATCTTACAGAAAAAGGCTACGGCAGCAATCTCTTGTGTGAAACAATCCTGTTACCCAAATGCTGCCTTCTCCCTTTCACTGTCTCCGCCTTCCAAACACACTGAAAGATTTAGTGCTTTTGTGGCCTGAAGATAAAACCCGCTACAGCCACTTGACGACTATCTCACGCTTATCTTCGGCGATGGCGGGCGTTTGTGTGTGTGTGTGTGTGTGTGTACGACGCTCCCCTCTGTTTGGAAAACATCAATGAGCTCCCTCCAACAGTCCATGGCGTTTCCAAGCCATCTTGTGTCTCGGTGTAAGTTTATGTAAAGAGCCGGGGTGCCTCGATGTGGCGTGTGCTATCTTATTCAGTTTACCCGTTCAGCTTTTAGCTCGGCGCAGGGAGCGGTCACGCTGTCACACTTTGCAGAACTCGGTGGACTCACTGCACACGCACGCACACGCGCGCACGCATTCCAGTTCTCCTTGAGCCATTCCCTCAAGGCCTCACCGATGTGACGCAGGACACCTTTTTCTGATGTCAAAGACCTGAAAGGTACAGTTATTTAGGACACGCACACACACACACACACACACACACACACAGAGCAGAACAGGAGAGGAGCCAGATGGTGGGAATAAGGAGGCTGTGACCAGGAGAGTGATGCATGGCAGGGACAGCTGTGCTAAGCCCACCCCCCTCCTCTCACCACGGGTCACCGTTGGAACGTGGCGGGAAATGAGGACGGCACAAAGGAGCCCATTACTGCTGACACATCCCACAGACGCGCACCCTCAGCGGCCCAGCTTAACGCGCGCATGTGACGACACACACTTGTCACACCGGTAAGTGTGTTGGAACGCTTTCTCTTATGTGGGTAACTGAATCTGAATTGAACGCGCGCGCACACACTGGTCGAGTCTAGAGCAAGCGGCATTCATCTTATCTTAAGTCTTAGCTCAATATTTGATGTGTAACAGCGGAGGACTTAAGCGCTGCTTTATTTTTAATGACCAACCATGTTTTACTGTCAACGTCTAAGTGGACATAGTAGGAACAAGGCATGTGTTTTATGCAAACAAATAGGGATGCCTTAGTCTTTAGGGAGACACAGAGAAAAATACAGAGCATACACACATACACGCACAGGGTACACACACACACACACACATCCAGAGTTGATTTTAATTCTATTACTTTCCAAGCATACTAACCAGGCACTCTAGACCTGAAATCTCACCCTGTCAAAGAGCATTTTAGCACCTGCCACCACAACACTTTTTAATTCCCCCTTTCAACAACGCTGCTTGAATAATCCAAAGAGTTCACCAAAGTTTGACTTAGAAAACACTTCAAAGTAAATACTTTTTTGTGTATGTACATTTTTTTGTGTCTGTGTACAGATTTGCACAGAAGTGAATTATCTGAATTAATTCTGTGACAAGCTCTAAATTTTTTGGGAAAACGGCGACATTAAAAACCTATAGCTATGTAATCTGATTACTGAACAGAAGCACTCATACTCAAACTAGGTTACTTTAAAAAATCTGATGACTTTATTTCTTCAGGGTTATAAATTACAAAGTAAATTACAAAGATTAATTGATGTAAACAAATTAATATAATGACATTACATTGAACAAAACAACAGAGAATTACAACCAGATCAGCCACTCCTATTGAACAGGCAAAGAGGCGTGTGAGTCAATACTGGCCAATGGGCTTTGTTGTTTAGGAAGGCTCCCTGTAGACCAAAGCCAGGGTGTGTAGCCTATTAGCTGCTGAAATATCTGTCACAGGCGCTTCAGTCATCTTTGGGGATTTAGTGCCTCGCTCATAACCAGTCAATTACATTTGAAGTCTATTTCCTTTTCTGAAAGAGCAGGTCGTTGATTTTGAAGGAGGGCTGATTAAGGCCTACTTGGTTAAAACGTTGCCCAAGACAAAACGTGTCATTGACAGGGACCAAATTCCAGTTTTCCTTTTTCAGGAATTTGACTTTTTTTAGTATTTTAGGCATTCATAATTTATATTGTTTACATATAATTTAGAAGTATTTGTTGTTGTAAGATTTGATGTGATGATAATATGTTTGTCAACAAGTCATTCAAAAATGTAAAGGGTAGTATTAAAACGGTAAATGGAATATACCAAATTTTAAAAGTAACCTATTGTGAAACTGGTACTTTATTTTTGGAACGCTATTAAGGGATCCGTATTGCTGTATACCATTACAGTTAATTAACTGGTTAGCTATTATCGTCGTATGGATCTTTAGCTTTCGGACCATCCTTTCTAGACTATAGCCTGAGAGACGCTGGTCGTTATCTTCATATGGATCTTTAGCTTTCTGACCAGCCTTTCTAGACTGGCCTTAGAGACGCTGGTCGTTATCTTCATATGGATCTTTAGCTTTCTGACCGGCCTTTCTAGACTGGCCTTAGAGACGCTGGTCATTATCTTCATATGGATCTTTAGCTTTCTGACCAGCCTTTCTAGACTATAGCCTTAGAGACGCTGGTCATTATCTTCATATGGATCTTTATCTTTCTGACCAGCCTTTCTAGACTGGCCTTAGAGACGCTGGTCATTATCTTCATATGGATCTTTAGCTTTCTGACCGGCCTTTCTAGACTATAGCCTTAGAGACGCTGGTCATTATCTTCATATGGATCTTTATCTTTCTGACCAGCCTTTCTAGACTGACCTTAGAGACGCTGGTCATTATCTTCGTATGGATCTTTAGCTTTCTGACCAGCCTTTCTAGACTGGCCTTAGAGATGCTGGTCATTATCGTCATATGGATCTTTAGCTTTCTGACCAGCTGTTCTAGACTAGCCTTGGAGACTCTGGTCATTACAGCAGGCTGCAGTCTTTCTAGTAAATGTCATGATCTCTGCTGACAGAGAGGGAAGGAGACAGGGTATATGGGAATATATGGCTGTGTGTGTTGCCCTTCACATAAGACTGTTTAACTGACAGCATGGTCGGGTGGAGGTCTACCTCACACACAGTTAATTAGCGTTAATGTAGAGCAATCTGCTGGGGAAGGAGGGTAGCTCTCTCTCCTCTCCTCTCCTCTCTCTTTCCCTCCTCTCTCTCCTATTCACTCTCTCCTCCTTCCTCTCTCTCACACACCCGTGTTTTAGCCTGTGGCCTTTATCTGAGCATCACAATGCTATACGGAACCTCATAAAACCCTGCCAAACATTGAAAACCATTCCTTTGTTTGAGTGTGTGTTTCTGTCTGTCTATGGGTGTGTGCGTAAATGTGTGTGCATTTTAGTGTGTGTGTGTGTGTGTGTGTGTGGGGGGGGGGGGGTCATGTGCCGATTGATCCGCGCCTTATTCTTCCCCCTGATTGATTGCATCCCGCTCAGCAGAATCGACTTGCCCCTGAAATTGCCATTTGATAACACAAACCCATACAAAGACGCCGCGTGCATGCGAACACACGCTAATATGAATATGCATCACGCCTCATGTCTTTTCAATCTGCTGAAGGAAAGATCACCTCTCAACACCCCCCCACCCCCCACCCCCCTCCCCCCCCCATCTGTACCGGGAGAGGGGGGAAATCAATCTCCTGCACGCCACGGCTATGGCTTTACGAATCCACGGCGAGGGAGGCCGCCCCCCCCCCGGCTATCACACCTTCCTCTGGAGCTAATAGCTGCTACCCCAGTCCCCTCCCCTGGGAGAGGAGGCAGGAGAGAGAGAGAGAGAGGGCGGGGCAGGGGGGCCATGCATACAGGGATGGGGGCTGGTAGCTGGCGTGAGCAGCACGAGGTGTTTCACGGAACGCAGGCGGGATGCAGGGACAGCAAGGTCAGGAGAGACGAGAGAGAGAGCGAGATGCAGGGAAGGAGAGGCAGATTAAGAGATGAGAGTGAAGGGATTGGGGGGGTGGAAAGGAGGTGGTGGGTGGGGGTTGTCGGTAAAGTGAGGCAGGGAGAAAGGTGGGGAGGATTTACAGTTTTGAGCCAGCAGCCGGCTCTAAAAATAGCTGAGGGGTGATATACATCCAACGGCGTTCAGGACGGTGTGTGTGTGTGTGTGTGTGTGTATGAGCATATGTGTGTGTGTCTGTGCACGTGTGTGTGTGTGTGTGTGTGTGTGCGCGTAGCTCGTACACTCTTTTCTGTGTGGATTGACGAGGTAGTACTCACGGTGTGAAGAATGAATCCCAATTCGCGGTGGCACACGTCTCAAGGCCGCACGTGTGTTTGCTTGAGCAAGCTGGGAGAGAGAGAGAGAACGAGAGTTAGCACAGAACATCTGAGCATGACATTTCATAAGCCCCCCCCCCCTTTGTGCTGCGGTCAGCAGAACTGTCCCGACGGTCGTGAGGAGAGCAGCCAGCGCGTGTGCATATATGCCTGCCTGCCTGCCTGCCTGCCTGCCTGCCTGCCGGCGTTCCCCTGTGCTCTGAGTGCACACACACCCCTCTGCCCCTGTACAGCGTGTGCACACACCCCCTTTGTGTGTGTGTGTGCTTCTCTTTACCTCTGTGTGTCTCGTCCGTGTGAGTACAGCACTGCAGAACTGCGGAAGGAGCAGCGTGACCGGCGGAGCCACTATCTGCGATGGCAGTCGGTGTGTGTGTGTGTGTGTGTGTGTGTGTGTGTGTGTGTGTGTGTGTGTGTGTGTGTGTGTGTGTGTGTGTGTGTGTGTGTGAGAGTGACAGGACAAGGCCGTTCACGGGTGGCTCTCTTACTTCTCACTGCAGGGGAGACAGGGGCGGAGGAGGGACGGAGAGGAGGGAGTGACAGGGGATGCAGGGGGAAACCAGGCGGCAGGACGGCGGGCGCGGCTTGGACTGAGGGCCCCGGGCAGGAACCAGAGGGAGAGACTGGAACAGTGGCCCTGTGTCAACGCATCAAGCAGGTAAACAGTGTCTGTGTCAACAGCTCCGGAGACTACCGCACCACTTGTGTCTATTGAAGACCTGAGATATTTGATCACGATCCAAGTAGGACTTGAATAGGGTTGTATTAACAGCCCCCCCCCCCCCCCCTCAGCAAGCGTAATAAAGGTGACGTTAAACACGGGGGGGGACCTCGTTGACTGTCCCTGCTGGAGTGCTAAGTGACAAGCCTGAGGTAGTGCGACCGCAGGTGAACGTCGGCGTTTAGACAACAGAAGCTTAACAGGCGACTGACGACTCCCCCCCGTGTTCCTAGAAGGTGACGAGGCGGCAGCTCGGCGGTCCTCACTCAGGCATACAATAGGAGGGGGGGGGGGGGCACACGTGTTGAGCACACAACAAACACTCATTAACACCCTGCCCTTTAGTCAAACAGTGTTCAGCATCCCATAATGAGCGGCGCCCGTGCTGTGGAGGGTGCCTGAAAGTCACTCGAGCACTCAGCTGCTGAACGAAGAGAGGAGGTAAGGTGTGTGTGTGTGTGTGCCCACCCGTGTCGGTGTGTGTGTGTTTGGAGGAGTTTTTGTTGTTGTTGTTTTGTGTAATCGTGTGCATCCTGTGCTTTGGAGAAGCGCTAAAGCTTTATTTCAACACAGCCCACCACAATGCGTTTACAAAAAGAGTTTACAAAAAAGAAAAATAATAAAATAACCTCCTCACAAACATTGCGTTCAGGCTCGGTCCGGGCCAGCGGTTGCCGAGGAGAGACAAATGTCAGGCTAAATGCCAGCCGCAAGTCCTCTGTTTGCCGAGCGGGGGAGGAGGGGGCCGTGAGTCTCCACACACACCTGCCCACTTAGACACACAGGTCACCCCCACCCCCCTCTCCACCCCATGCTGGGCACATCTCGACGTTCCATTGACGTGGATCCCACCAGGTCCGTTCCCCCCCGTGCGTGGGCCGTGGCTTCCGTAAACAGCACACACACACACACACGCACGCCGAACGCCCACGTGCTCGCCCACACCCACGTGAGCTCCATTAGCCGCCCTGAGGCCTCCTCACGCCATCCGTGTGCACGTCTAGGGGCCGGCAGGGGAAGGCAAGGTCGTCCCGGAGTCCCGACCCTGTGTCAGCCCACGCGGAGAGGGAACCAGGCCGTCCATCCTCCCCGTTCACCTTCCGACCGCGGCCAGCCAGCTCCCCGGGGAGGCCGGATTAAGGATATGAACTAAGTGTGAGGGGAATGATAAGCGCCGTCTCAGGAGTGACTGGGCGTGTGACTGTGTGCGTGTGTGTGTTCCTCATTAAGAGTGTGTGTGGCCAAGCGTGGATTAATTAGCAGTAATGTAATTCACAATGTCACCTCTCATTACTGTCAGAGTGCCCGCCCCCCGCCCCTCCCCCCCCTCTCCGTAGTCCTTCGCTCGCCCTCCTCCTCCTCCTCCCAACTCCTCCGTTCAGCTCTCTCTCTCCCTTCCCTCTCCCATACCACCGTTCCATCCTCCATCTCACTCCCTGGCCCCCCGTGTCACTCTTAGGTACACACAGACACGCGCTCGGCTCTGCCGGCCTCGCCGCGTCATCTCTCACCCCTCCGCCCACCTTCTGCTCCCCTCCCTTTACCTCCCTGTCCCTCTCTTTCACTTTTTCGCTCTTTCTCTCACACACACACACACACACACGCCCCATACGCAGAATGTCTCCGCAGACAGGGGGGAGAGTGAAAGGCGTGTCAAGGTTGAGTGGAGACAATCTGTTTCCATTAGCTGTTGTTCACAGGAGAAAAATGACTGCCTCCTAATATGCTCTGCTAATACATGGATAATGTGATATTGCATAATAAGTGAATAAATCTAACACACGGCCCACCTCACACCTGTCGTCGGTGTGTGTGTGTGCGTGTGTGTGTGTGTGTGTGTGTGTGTGTGTGCGTGCGTGTGTGTGTGTGTGTGTGTGTGTGTGTGTGTGTGTGCGTGTCGATTCGGTTATGCGTGCGCACCTATTCCGTCACGTATGTAAATGATAGTGTGCACTTCACCGGCACTTAAATGTAAATTCCCGGTCCCCGTCTCAGACTCTGATCCCTTCATTAAACACCATTAGGCTGGCTCCCAAATAGACAGTGGAGATCCATAGGGAGCATGGGGAGGCAGACTTCAAAGAGGATCGGTCTTGGGAGCTCCCCACTGACAACTCCACCACCAAGCACTGGATCTGCCCAAGGAGGCACTGTAAACAACATGTCAGTCTGTAACACCCCCCACCCTCTCTTTCTCTCTCTCTCTTTCTTTCTCTCTCTCTCTCTCTCTCTCTCTCTCTGTCTTGTAATCAGTGCAGCCCAGCCGTAATCCAACAGCGCCAGCAGAGATCCAGCAGCTAATCTGTCCACATGCGAAGCCCCTGCCGTCACCAGCCACAGCGAGAGAGAGAGAGAGAGAGAGAGAGAGAGAGAGAGAGAGAGAGAGAGAGAGAGAGAGAGAGAGAGAGAGAGAGAGAAATACCACAAAGTGTTCTCCATGTCGTTATTACACTTTAATGAGGAGAGAGAGAGAGAGAGAGGATCCCACTCCCATCTTCTACTACATCATCCATTATTTCACCTTCATTACATGAAGATGTGGTTCAGGGGCGAGTTGTTCCGTCTCCGCTCCCTGGGACTTTCCCAGCAACGCACTTGGCTGTGATTTATTCACAAAACGCACTCCTTCTTAAAAACAGCTTTGCTAAAGGGACAGACAAAGAGGAGCGCGGTTGGGAGAGGGCGCGGGGCGAAAGACTGACGGGGAATGGAGGGAGGGAGAGAGAGAGAGAGGGAGGGGAGGTGTGTAGGGAAGTGAGCGCCGCTGCAGTCCTGGCTTAGAGTGGGAAAGGTTGGCCTGGCATTTACACACACAATATTCGTCATCCCCCCCCCCCCCCCCCCCCCCCAGGTACAAATCGATGGTCCGGCCAAGCAGATCAGTCACTGTTCTTTCTTCTCATGTTGAAGTGTGTGTGCGTGCGTGCGTGCGTGCGTGCGTGCGTGTGTGGTCGCCGTGGTAGACGGGAGGACAGGGATATGCGATAGCGTGAAACCGAGCCAAAACAAAAGAGTTGTGATTGATTCGGTGTCCTGCCAGTGGGGGAAGAGAGACAAACACACTCCCCACAGGCACTAGTGAGATGGATCGCTCTCCCAGGCCACCATTGTTCCTGAAGAGCCCATTTTGCCTTACGTGGCGACGCGATATCTCCTCCTCTTCTCCTCCTCCCGCACCATGACAAACGCCCCCCCCCCCCCCCGCCTGGCCTGATGGATTATATTGCTCCAAATCCTCCAGTCGCATCTCTCTCCACGCTGGTTATGCCGGCAGGCGCGCGCACGTCCGCACAGTGCACGCGTGAACTCAGACACACGCGGGCACAAAGGAAGGGTCTGTAAAGCGTTCCGTCGGAGCGTCACTCGGTACGCCTCTCAAGGTTAGCCCGGATGAAAGGGTGTGAATGGAGCGGGCCCACCTCCTCCCACCGCTCCGGGAAGTCGTCCGGTGGTGACTGGCCGTCAGAAAGAAACGAGTGCGGACATCAGCTATGTGAATGTCAGTCGGCAGGCACGCGCATGGCTGCTGCTATTTGTTCAGGTAAACACAGTGCTGGTGAGGAGAGAACAAGGATTCGGTGGGAATGCAGAAAGGCAGACAGGCAGGCAGGAAAACAGGCCGACGGTTGGGCAGGCATACAGACAGACAGACAGACAGACAGACAGGCAAGCAAGCAGGCTGGCAGACAGGCAGAGCCACCTTGCCACCAGAAGGCCTGCTGGCTGTCCCCGGCTGCCACTCAGCCCCTGTTGATTAGAGCTCGTCTCCGGGAGCGGCGGAATTAATCAGCGCCGCCAGATCAGTATGCAGCTCTCCTGATGGTAGCAGGAAAGCAGGCTCCCTAAAACAAAATGTCACAATGTCATAATCATAGATTCACCCTAAAAAAAGGGGTCTGACTGCAGTCATTCCATACATTTTCACCTATCTTCAAATATTGTTCACTGAACTGTTGAAAAGTCAAACACCATGATGCTGTAATGTTGACCATTTAGGTAAACAGAACTGTGAGAACTGAATAGAAACTGATTAGAAAAATAACATGACATAGCCGAAAAAAAATCATATTTGCTACTCATACTTCTGGGAGTAGATTTACATAGTGTGTTGTGAGTTGGTGTTTGCACGGTGTGTGTTTGGTTTGTATTCCAACGGGTTTAGACGACTGGTGCCTGCTCATGTGGGATTCCATGGCCATGAAATCGACTTTAGGACTGTCTTTGTTCATAATAGGATCATTCATTAATTGTCTCTGTTTTGTTTCTGTGTAATCACTCTGAAGTGACTGCAAACCTAGCCAGTTCCATAAGCCAGTGCAGCGATCGTGGTGACCCAGACGTTGGCTGCAGCCCCAGAGGACGGGGGCTAAACACTCTGCAACTCTACCAGAGGAGATCAGGCTCCGGCACAAAATGGCTGCCGCAGACTATTTACATAATATTGTCAGTCACCCCAATAAAAGAAAATAACGGTTATTGAAAATCTCATCAAAGATTAGTCTCATAGCACTGTGTCATAACCACCCCCAATAAACATTGTAATAAAATAGCCCTCTAGTTGTACTCCTGAATATAAATCTGAGCCTCTTTGTGACGATAATTTCAGATACTACATTAGAAAATGCTTAGAAAATGAGTAAAATGTTATATTGAATAAATAAACAGTGAGTTATTTGTGTGAGAACACAAACAACCAGACCTTTGCTTCATAAAACCAACCAAATCCATTACTCCGACTCACATTTTCTAGCCCTTGCTAAATATGGAATATCATTTTTCTTGCTGAAGAAATGTCACAGGAGCGAGCCTTTCCCTTGTCTCTCCTGTCCCTGTTTTAATTAGCCAGCGGTAATTACTGGCACTCTAAGTTGAGGAAAAGAGATGTCTGGAAATCCGTAGAGAAACGAAGCCATTTCGGCTATCTACGGTTCGTTTTATTTTTCTTTCTTAAGAGACTACGAGTCCCAGTCTTCTGTTCCCTGGGTGACACTAAAAAATGTAAAAAAAATAATCGAAATACTGTTTTCAGGGTCTGGTTCTCCATAGGAGCTGAGTGAGAGGGGCTATCCACACAGCACACTCCGTGTTATGCCTCGGCACCGATGAGGATGATGCAACCGCCGGCGTCCCAGGCACCCGGTTCCCTGTCTCTGTTTTCCATTTCCCCCCCCCGCAGCAGCTGTTTCTAAATGAGGCTTGATCCTGTGCAGCTTAGCCACATTGTAACCTTGAGCTGTTTTATTCACTTCGAAGCAGAATAGCCGGGGGGTGGGGGGTGGGGGGGGGGGGGGGGGGGGGGGGGGGGGGGGGGGGGGGGGTGGGGGGGGGGGGGAGCAGCGGCTGCCAGCACCCAGCTCCTCGATTCTGGTAATTACCTCTGTAATCAGCTCTGGCCGCCGCTGCTCGGCCCTCTGTGACAGACACGGGAGAGGGGGGACTGAACGCGCAGCGCCAAATAGACCTGGTCAAATGTCAGCCGTCGGCAACACACACGTGCAACAACACACAGGCCAGTGAAAATTGCCCCGACCTTTTTTTCTGAAAAAAGGCAGGGAATATCTTTGACTGAGTGTTTTTCCCTTTTCCCTGAGCAGAGCTGTTGATTTGGATTTCCCCTGCGTGAAGGGTTTTTGTGTGTGTGCGTGTGTGTGTGTGTGTGTGTGTGTGTGTGTGTGTGTTTGTGTGTGTGTTCATGCACGCGTGTGTGTGTGTGTGTCTGTATGAAGTGTTGACAGCTCTTTGAACTGCCGGTTTTAGTATGCGTGAGCTATTCAAGCAGGCTGAAAGTGATGTGAATCTAATGCGCTTTACAGGGAGAGAAGGACATTGAGGCAGAGTGAGAGAGAGATGGAGAGAGAGAGAGAAAGAGAGGAAAAGGAAGAGAGGGTAAGCTGACTCCTGCCTGTGAAAATGGTAGCGCAGGCATAATTCAACAATTGACAAAAGTTTCCAAATCCCAGTCCATCACTTTAAATTTTTCAGGAGAACAGAATGTAGCTTTTGGGGGGCTGGAGGGTGGGGGGAGGGGGGGCGGGAGTCGGCTCTTATGCAATTTTGATGGGCAACTCAGCGAGCACAAAGCATTTTTCTAATGATCCACCCGCTGGCAAAATGGCGGCGTCTTTTTGAGGCACCGGGGATCTGACAGGTTTTGTAGGGGGGGTTCCACCCTCCTCTCTCCGCTGTTAATGGGGAGCTTTAGAGGTCTGAATGAATTTACCGTCCGGCCCGCTTGACCCGTGGTCATTAGATCTGAATCCAGCCATGGCCGACATTAATACACCGGTGATACCTTGACAAGCCGTGTAAAAAAAAGAAAGAAAGAAAACCGCTTCAAAGCTCTACTTCATTAAAAGAAATGTGGGCTTACAACCCGTTCCATTTATCTAATAAAACATGGAGAGAAGCCGCGTCAGATGAATACCAAATAGGCTTTTTTGAAATACTCGTCATAGTCAGGGTTGCTTGTTGAAAGGACGGCACATAACTGTGGATGTGTGTGCGGACGATTCAATAACTCGGCCTCCGCTATCGGAATAGTTATTTGGTGTGTCGGTGGAGCAACTCGACATCAGCTCGCCGAAGGGAACAGTATGTGAAGCGTAGTCAAGGTCTCCTGCCTTTACGCTTTCCCTCCCTCGTCTTCTCACCTCTTTCTTTCTCTCAAAAGTAAACTCGTTCCTCGGCAACCGTCCCTCCGTTTGTCAGCACTCTCTTTCTTACTCTCTCTCACTCTCACACACACACACTCTCTCTCTCTCTCTCTCCTCTCCTAATTATCTTTACTGTGGCGTCGTACTCCTGCTCTGTTCTGTGTTGACACAGGCGGTGCTGCGGGGTCCATGGCTGGAGGATCGACGTTGCATCGACTGCCTTGTTGGCGCAGCAGGGACCGAGGGGAGCCTACAAAGGGAGTCGACCCAACGGCTGTCCCTGGGCCCGGTTCAAACCGTAGATCTGAGGGCTGGAAGCAAGGCTCCGGAGACAGGCGGGGGGGGGGGTTGCAGCCGGTGCTGCCAAGGTCACAGTCATTACCTCCTGCCTCTCTGATCAGAGGACAGCCAAACCGTTAGAGCACTAATCACAAGGCAAGAGTGCAACACCAACACCTTTTTTTCTTTCTTTTCCCTCTTTTTTTTGCACTCGGTGGGCAGAAAATATGCAAGCAGGGATGGAGGAAGAAAGGTAGAGCGTAAAGGGGAGATGAAGGGACCAAAGGGGGGGGGGGGGGGGGTTCCTGCCGTCGACCAAGCCTGCTCTTTCATCTCCCCGGCTTTATGCTCGCTGTATGGCGTCAGTGCAGTTTACATCAGAGCCTCTGGAGGGTGGCCCCAGGCGGACTACGTTGTGTTTGCATAATTAGCATGGCGAAAGGCCGTTCACAGCTAATGCATTGTCCTGGCTGAGCACAGGGTGAACTCGAGAGACAGGGAACAGTCCCCACACAGTCCCCTCTCCTCTCCTGTGAGGACACCCCCTACTGAACCGCCCCCTCGAGCCCCGTTCCCCTCTCACAGTCAGACAGGACCTCACCCAGTCCCCGCGGAGGAGAACAGCAGTGTTCCTCTCAGGTAGCAGTCTGGTACAGAACGTCAGGAGCCCTCTGATTGGACCTATCTGCTATGCACATAGATATTGTCTTCACACTACATTCACTCTCTCTCTCTCTCTCTCTCTCTCTCTCTCTCTCTCTCTCTCTCTCTCTCTCTCTGATCTTTCTCTCTCCAACACAACTATCTCTCTCTCTCTCTCCTCTCTCTCCCTCTCTCTCTGTATATTAATATATAAATATACACAGACATTTCTTTCTTTCTTTCTTTCTTTCTTTCTTTCTTTCTTTCTTTCTTTCTTTCTTTCTTTCTTTCTTTCTTTCTTTGCTCCCTGTAACCGAGTCTGTTTTTGCTATTTCTTTTTGGTTGCCCAGTAACTTGTGTTCTTCGTGAGATTCTACACAGATGCTTTTTATGAATTGTTTGTTTTTCTAGTTAGTTAGTGCTTTGTAAAAATGATGTACTGAGGCAGTGTGCAGTTAAGTGTTTTTTAAAGAGTGCTTGTTAACAAGACAGCGGACGTGTCTGTCATGGAGAGGATGCTGTTGTGGTTCTTGTGATGATCAACATCATCATCGGTATTCATTAGTGGCTCTAACTGTCCTTGCGCCAGTCATACAAACATAATGGCATTATTTTTAATCTCATTGTGTTATTATTCCTGTTGCCCCAGTCAATTAGTCACTTGTAGAAGACATTATGTGTGTATTAGATTGCATTGTAAAACAAAGTGCGGCGCGAGTGGTTTAACAACAACAAAAAATAAATCGTCTGCCAGAGAGTTACAGCGGCAAAGGCCAGGCATGGCTTCCTAGGCCAGGGAAAATAATTCTACCTTCTCTATACCCTCATAACAATAACTGTATAACAATTGTACAGTTCAGAGTAAGTGTTGGCAGCCATCCTAATCTGGACATTTGACTCACACATCAGGATCTTGTGGCAAAGGATCCGCTGTCAAAATGGCAGTGATAGGCTGAGTTGAGATCGGAGAAAGTGGAGGATCTACCAGTGGTGTTGGTGTCATGTTGTGTTCTGCCACTGCAGGTGCAGGCTTTGGATTTCCCGTTAAAGCATGAAGGCAGTTTTAGGAGAGGAACCAACCCCCTTCTCTTGCTACTGTGCCACTTCCTCCCGCTCTAGGGCTCTTTCTGTAGGTGAACATGAGGCGTGAGAGCTTTTCTCTTCATAGTTCAACAAGTGTGTCTGTGCCTCTTCCTTTCTTTTTATTTCCCTCTCTCCACATCTCCCTACCATCCCTCTATCTCTGCCAAGGACACCATCACCGCTTTCGTTACCATGGAGACAAGCGCAGAAGGGCTGTGGGCGAGACAGGCGAGTGACTGCGGGTGACTAAATTGTGTGTGTGTGTGTGTGTGTGTGTGTATGTGTGTGTGTGTGTGTGTGTATGCATGGGTGCATGTGTGCGTATGTGTGTGTTTTTTGTATTGCGTACAAGTTTTTGGGCACAATCCGGTCTGTCTGATTACAGTCCTATCTGCATTTTATTTTTCATATTATGTAATATTTTGATTGCCAAAACAATTTTAGATTTAATCCAAAGTAACCTGCTCTGAAGAACCCTCCGCACC
This sequence comes from Galaxias olidus, assembly GCA_026901105.3. Taxonomy (NCBI): domain Eukaryota; kingdom Metazoa; phylum Chordata; class Actinopteri; order Galaxiiformes; family Galaxiidae; genus Galaxias; species Galaxias olidus. Next base: position 79,692 of record JAPMUY010001374.1, read on the forward strand.
GACGGTAGCCCTGCATGGGAAAAAAAATGAAGAGCAAGGTGGTGACTCTGAAAATGATAATATGAACCTAAAATAGGAATCCATATCTCATCTTCTCCCCGCTCTCCGCGCCACCCAATCCACTCCGCGCTCCGGTCCCTGCCCCTATTCTTAACTTCCACATCCCTTCAACGGAGAGTGGTGTGCCCTTGGCCTCCCAAAGCCTCTCACTGGTCGCAGAGTCACATCATACAAAACAGCTGCCAGCCCGCTCTGATTTATACCTCAACATCATTTCCAAACAATATCGGCAGTGCGTGCGTGCGTGCGTGCGTGCGTGCGCGTGTGTGTGTGTGTGTGTGTACGTGTATGTTTGCGTGTGTGTGTCCACTCGTGCTGACAGCAGTAACTCACCCCATTTAGTAAATGAGAGAGCAGAAGGAAATAGCACTTTGGTCCTGGCTGTAGGAGGGGAATGTCAAACTCTTCTCTGAGGAGACCTTCACTGCTCACCTAACACAGAGCCCGGTGACCTGGCGTCCCAGCCTGCTTTCCCTTTGCGAGAGAGGGATAGAGAAAGCATGCATCTCGGATGGATAAGCCAGACACCCAGACACGTGTACTCTGCCCCGAGATGTTCGCGTTGCTTATCCGCAGCAGCATGTTAGATGAGGCCTATTTCTGTAATAGATTTATGGAACGGGCTGCAATGCACCACTTATTAATTTGCATTATATCTTCCATGTTTTGATTTAAGGCCCTGCTTTGGAGGCAGGCAATCTTCCCTCTCTCCTCTCTCTCTCTCTCTCTCTCTGTTCCCCCTTTTCTCTCTCTATCTTGCTCTCTCTCGCTCTCTCTCTCTGCCTCCACTCTCTCTTTCACTCCCCTCTTTCTCTCTCTGCCCCATTTCTCTCTCTCTCACTCTCTCTCTCTGTCTCTCTCTCTCTGCCCCCCGTCTCTCTCGCTTTCTTTCTCTCTTTCCTCTCTCTCTTTCTCTCTCTCTCTGATGAATTGGGTTAGGGTGGAGAGCCCAGAGCTGTCTCTCCGTGAGAGATTAATTTACTGAGGTGCCAATCAAACTACAAGCTGAACACACATACATGCTAAAACACAAACACACAGAAGTGTACCCCCACACGCCCACACAAACCCCTAGCGCACATGTGCTTTCACAAACGAACAAACAGTCGCACACATTGTACCCCCGAAAACAAACACGTTTGCGCAAATGTACAGAAACAGACACATGTACAGACACAGACACACACATGTGCAGACACACATACACACACACACACACACACACACACACACACACACACACACACACACACAGCTCTCTTGCAGTGGGAGTGATCATTTGAAAATAGAATGTTACATGCACAGATTATAACCCACTTCTGGACACAGGGTATTTTTGGGGAAACGACCCTCTGCAATACCTTTTTGTGTAAATCACATACACACTACAAGGGTTAACACCATTCTTCTTCCTATAAAGGAAAAACTGAGACACATTTTCTTTGCACATAATATCGAGCTGTTATTCAAATAAATGTATTAAAAGTCCAAAATAACTGGAAGTACTTTTTTACTTAAAGCTCCGGTCTTGTCAGGTAGTTAATCTCAACAGCTTCAAGTCTATGTGTTGTAAAGTGTACTGCTCCCAAGTCTGGGTCTACTGTACTCTATGTGTTGTAAAGTGTACTGATCCCAGGTCTGGGTTTACTGTTTTCTATGTGTTGTAAAGTGTACTGATCCCAGGTCTGGGTTTACTGTTTTCTGTGTGTTGTAAAGTGTACTGATCCCAGGTCTGGGTTCACTGTTTTCTATGTGTTGCAAAGTGTACTGATCCCAGGTCAGGGTCCGCTGTAGTGTAGGGCCGGCCCCAGTCGTTCCAGCTACATGGCAGTGATGGAGTGTCATCGTTAACACCTGGGCTGACTATAAAGTGGCTCTTTGGCCTGGCCCTGTCGATAGGGCTTGCCTGCTGTTGTAGCACTTAGCCTGTGTTTGTGTGAGTTTCTGTATGTGTGTGTGTTTATGTCTGTTGTGTTGATGCTTTAGTGGTAATAGCGGAGCCACAGGAGCATGGCTCTCCTGGCAGGTCCCTTTCTGCAAACAAATGGCCTCCTCTGGCGAGCTCGCTGAGGGGTGACGGGAGTGTCAGACCAGACCACCACGCCAAAAGATGATGGGCATGGCACACACACACACACACACACACACACTCCACCAGGGACAGGGGCATCCGCCTTTTCAGTTAGACGACAGAGAAAACCGAGAGGACCGAGTGTTTTACACCAGATCGAATCGGCACACTCATCCTTCTGCGCCATTATCCCATTTCCAAGTAAAGTTTCAGCTCATGTGCTTTCAAAGCGCTCTGTGGGAAAAAAAAGTCAACATAACGTATTGGGAGCTACATGTGCCTGACAGCAGCGCCAGCGCATTTGTCTCCGGGGTACCGGGACCCCCCCTTTGTATCGAGGTCAGCCATTGGATGGTCAAGTCTCCAGGTCTGTTCCTAGGCAACGCTCGCTGCATTGACAAGGGAATGATAAGATATAGAGGGGAAAAATTGAAAAAAAACAGGAGGGAAAGAATGGAATCAGGTACGGAGAGAATAACCTTGACAATCCCGAGCAGTGTAGCGCTCTGCTTCACGAGCACTTACATTTCATTTGCTAACCTAATACTTACCTAAGAGAATCACAGAGTCATTTAAGAGGGGCTAAATGGAAGTTAAATACCAATCAAAGGAATATGTAGACTTTGAGGGTGATAGCCAGTTCTTATGGGCGCAGATGAGTTATTGAAATTCAAATGTAAAGGACATTGCACTTGGCTATGAAAAACCTGCCGTTGCATATTAATTTGTCCTTAACCATCAACACTGCTGCATGACACTGGGCGCGCACAGACACGCATACACACACACACATACACACACACACATACACACACACAGAAAACAGATCACACACAAACACACACACATAAATGTTTGGTGTGTACCAATCAAGCCCACGATGAGTAACAGGTGTGAGAGCAGCCTATGCTAATTTGGAGTCTGACTAACGTGTCAGACACGGGCTGGATCTGTGCGTGTCGATCACAGCGTCGAGCCAAAACACACACCCACGGTTTAGCCAGCGGCCCTGGGGGCGAGCCAGCCAACCCTGAGGTGGTGATGAGTCGGAGACAGACCTGACTGGCAGCAGCCTTGCCTGCCTGTCCCCAGCAAACAGATCCCCATTGCTCGAGGACAGTGGAGGAGACTTTTCCACACACATTATGTTGCTCGCTGCATATATTTTTTTCATCTCAAAGGATGTCCTGAATGGCGGGTGCGGACAGGAGCTGTCCGTTCAGCACCATCCCCAGGCCTTGTTACGGTTCAGCACCACGGACAGAGGCCCGGCTAACGTATGCATGTGCTGCTGCTGCTCAGTGTGGCAGAGGAGCACTGATGTGGTCCCCAGTCGGCACCGAGACACACACACACACACTCACTCACAGGGATATGGCTCTATAACCGTCTCCATGTTTAATGCATGGCCCTGCGTGTCGCTGGTGCATGTAGCGTGCCCGGAGGACGAGGGGGAACTGAGACACAGGCCAACTCCACGGCCCAGCAGGGGGGGTGGGGTGGGGGGGTTTGTTCTGAGGAGGTGTCGGGGTGGTGGTGGGGGCGGAGTACAAATGTGCCAGGGAGAGAAGTTGATTACGAAGCTCTTAACGACGGCGCTAATTATCCCTGGCGCTAATTAGCTGGAGCTTCGAGTTAACCGCGTGGAGGGTAATCAGCGTCGGCGAGGAGAGTTGGGGTGGGGGGGGGGGGTGACTCTCCGTGACGTGCCGGTGACAGTCCAGCGTTGTCGGTTAGCTCAGCGCGGACGACGGGATCCCACGGTGGTGTTCCTTATCTCTCTTGGCCGGAGGCCTACTAGTCACCTGTCGTGTTCTGTTTCTCTAGGGGTCTCCAGGGGGCTAATGAAGATCTGTTTTTGGGAAGATTTGTGCTTGGGAAATGGAGCCGGTGTTCCTAGCGACAGGGGGAGAGACGCCGTTACTCAGCGCGGATCAGGGTTTAACGCCAGGCCCTAGCTAACACATGTTAACGCTGATCAGTGATTGGACCATCATGACATAAACCTATCTTACTTGACCTTTGCGGGGACGGGGCCTCGTTACGAATTCATAGCATGCATAATCATGCAAATCAAGAGGCGCACTCGCTTTCCGACACGCACACACACATACAGACGCTGAGGCACACCCGCGCGCGCACACACACGGGTCCAGTTACTGTGACTTATGTGGTCTGTGACTGTGTTATTTTCCCTCGTAAATCCTGGTTTCTCCCCGTGCTAGAGATACCAGCTTAATCTTCCCTGGGCCTGTCGACAACACGAGCGCCGGCGCTGATTTACGGTGGTCAACTTCAATTACCAGGGCCGGAGAGGCGGGGACATCACTCCGGGTCCCGACAGCCATACGTTTCAAGGACAATTATTTTTAATGAGACGGCCTTCCATACTATCTGCATGAGGGTCTGCTGGGGGGCTTGAGACAAATTTGAAAAGGACAAATTTGTCCTTCAGAAGTCTAAGACCCCCCCCCCCCCCCCCCCCGCATGTTCTGTGTGTGTGTGTGTAAGTGGGTGTGTGTGGGGGGGAGGGGGGGTGGGGCTTATACTCAGGTAGCTTTAGCCGCTTGTCTGTTTCAGCGTCATGGAGTCTCTAGAGGGAAACATCTCGCGCCGAGACAAGGACAAACCAGTCACGTGAGGAGGAGAACTTAACGGGGAATCGGTGTGACGCTCCGAGGCCAAGTCATCAACTGAGACACGGCTGGCAAAGGGCAGTCCCGCTGCATAATGACATCCACTATTTACCCATACGAGGCTCCGCCGCGTGTAAATCATCACATCACGGGCCGTGTGACGAAGATCATTTACTGCTAAATCTTTACAGCCTTTCATAAAACCATCATTGCCCCTTTTCATGTCGGTGGTATTCAACACGACAAGAATCCATTAACTACATCACCATTCTGCCAGCCTGCCTGCCTTTCTCCAGGCTCTACCCATCCCTGTGTCTGGGCTCGGTGTGTGTCTGTGTGTGTGTGTGTGTGTGTGTGTGTGTGTGTGTGTGTGTGTGTGTGCGCGTGTGCGCGAACAGCTTGGCTTCATTAATCTGATCTATTTTCTCCAGCAGGCTTTGATCCTTGGCTGCTGCTGAGTGTATCTCCAGAGGGGGCTCCAGCCCAGGGGGACGCTCTCCTGCCACGCGCCTCAGCAGAGCGCTCGGTGGCTGGGCTGCGGGAGCAGCGTGGCCCGGGTAGCATGCTGCTTCCACCGGCCTTTCATCTCCCAGGGGGGACTGGTGTCTGCTGGCGTGTGTCGTCCCGATTCACTAGTTTGACCTTGTCGGGGTATGCAGCGTGTGGCGTTCCTACACCCTGTGTCTGCATGCCTGTGTGTCAGTGTGTGTGTGTGTGTGTGTGTGTGTGTGTGTGTGTGTGTGTGTGCGTGTGTGTGTGTGTGTTTGTACACACCAATTTGTCCCGTTGTGTAAAACCCCTCCTCCTAAGCCGAGCCGTGTTTTTCTATGGCACCACATACGACGGCCATGTTGTTAGCCTTTGAGTGACTCCAGCCGGAGGGGTGCAGCACCAGCATTTGGCTCCTCCCCTCTCCCACCTGTGTATCCTCCGCCAGCGACGAGATGCATTGCACTGTTGTCTCCCTGCCGCCGCCGCGAGCCGAGACGGATGGAGCTGCTCGGCTCTTTTAGCCGCTGGCTGCTGTGGAATAAACCCCCACCCCACCCCCCTCTCAGGGCTGGCGCCCTGGCCTCATTCGCCATGCTAAGTGCTTGTTACACTGGTTAACGGCGCGATCGCTCAGGGACGCTCCCGTCGCCGCCGAGCCCCCAGCGGCTCCGAGCCCCCGTGCGGCGCCGCTCCGCCGGTAAACCCCTGGCGCATGAGACGCTGTCATGTCACCGCAGACACGTCCTGTCTGCAGTGGCTTTGAACACGTTTGACTTTGGAAGCACTTGAAAGCAAAAAAGATCAACGCAGGGAGGGGAAGAAAAAAAACTGTGCATGCGGTAGGCAAAACAGTCAGTCCTGGAAATGATGCAAAGTTTGACACAGCAGAGCCAAAGCATTGCACACCACTAACCTCATCCTAGCGACAGGTACGCTGGGGGGGGGGGGGGGACTGTGTGTGTATGCAGGGAAACTAGGCCAGCGCGAGGGTGTGTGAAGCAGGCTCCAGAGAGCAAGGGCCACCTTCAGCCGTGCTCGGTGACTAACTGCGGCAGACAGCCAGGGAAGGAGGACAGACAAGGAGGCAGGCGGAGAGATGCCCAGTCCTCAGGGCCCGTGAGGCAGCAGGGAGAGCCAAGGCAAGGGCTCCTGGTCCACCTTTGTGATCTCCCTGCGTCTCTCGCATTCCGGTCACGCATGCAGACAGTTTAAACACGCTACTAAACCGTGCATATGCAGTTGGTTGTGTGAATATGGATTTGCCCCCCTGCTGTTTTCCTTTTCCCACATTGGCCACACCTCTTTGTCTCAGATCTTCAAACAAACTATCTATAAGACAAGTACAACCAGTATTAACGGAAAAGAGTTTTGAAATGAGTATTTCATTTATTGAAGGAAAGTTATCAAACACTCGAAGCTCGCTGTCAAAAAGTAATTGCCTCATAAACCTAATAAGTAGTTGTGCCACCTTTAGCAGGAATAACAGCCACTAATCAGCTTATGATAACTTACTATCAGTCTCTCACATCGCTGTGGAGGAATTGTGGCCTACTCTTCTATGCAGAATTGTTCAAATGTAGCAACTTTGGAGGGTTTTCTTGCGTGAGCTGCCCGTTTTAAGATCCCCTGCGGCATCTCAGTGGGATTCAAGTCAGGACTTTGACTAGACCAGTCCTCAACTTTAAATAGGTTTCTTTTTAGCCATTCAGTGGAAGACTATGAACGAGTGGATTTGCTTTTGTGTTTTGGGTCATTACTGTATAAACCAATTACCTTAGAGCTTCAGCTCACGGACCGATGGCCAGACCTCTTCATTCTGTGTTTTCTGACGGACAGCATAATTCATGGCTCCATCTATTTTGGCAAGTTGCCCAGGTCCTGAAGAGGCAAAACATCCCCACACCAGTATGTTACCACTATCATGTTTAACTCTAGGTATGATGTTCTTCTCCTGGAATCCTGTGTTACTTTTTCTCCAGACATGACGGGACTCACATCTTCCAAAAAGTATAATTTGCCACTCTTCCGTCCAAGGGCTTGGGGGTCGTCCAGGTTTTTTCGCTGGCACAGTGTGTTGCTTGTTGACACCTTGTAGCCAACTTCCTTTTGCTTAAAAAGTTCTATTTAAGTGGTGCTTAAATTGAACAGGGCTGGCAGTAATCAACCACGGTGTGTGTAATCTAATTGAATCCGATTCTCAATTAAATTTGGTCCATTGATCGATTAGGGAACTAAGGGGGCAATTACTTTTTCCGCAGGGTGTTATGGGTGTTTGATCACCTTTGTCCTTCAATCAATGAAATAATCATTTCAAAACCGTACGTTCTGTTTGTTCAGGTTGTGTTTGTCTGAGGATGGAGTTTGTTTGAAGATCCGAAACAACAAAGTGTGGCAAAAATGGGAAATTAACGAAAAACACCAGGGGGGCAAATGCATATTCACGCAACTTTGCACACCCTTGCGCGGTTACGTTGCAATACAGCGGATGACCCAGATACTAAGCCTTAGGGCTGCCACATATAGGAAACACACACACGCACACACACACAA
>JAPMUY010001374.1:92500-97500 GCA_026901105.3 Galaxias olidus
TGGTTTTATCCGGTGAGAATATAAAAATTATTCTTATAGAGTTAGAATAAAACTATACAACAGTATAATCAACTGGTTGACATGAGATGATTCATTAAAGGTATTGTCAAACTATACTGCCAATAGGTGTGATTTATACACTTCCATTAATAATACTTCTCTGTCTTAAGGAACAGTAAAAGTTTCAATTGCTTGAGCATATCAACATCGCCTGTTTTATTTGCAATTTATTTTTACTGTCCTTTTTACTGTTGTGGTTGCGTCGGACAGGGAATTGCCAAAAGGCTCAAGGCTGCCCAGTCTCCCCACAACATGCTGCCAATGTTGATTAGATGGCATAATATTTTTTTTATTACACAATCAAAACACACCGGAATTTATGAAAAGAACTATGGATATAGATACATTTAATCATTATGTATGATGAAATACAACCATTACCACAGCTGACCTCTGTAACTCAGAAATGACACTTTTCAGCTGCTCTGCGTTCCAGCCGGGCGCTCATAACTTCAAGGTTAGCGCTTTGGTTCTTGCCAGGGTGGCCCCCTAATAAAAATTGATGCACTCACTGTAAGGACTTTTCACTTGCCTTGGACACAAAATATCCCTCACACAGCCTAAATGATCTCCCCTTTAAACGGTTTAGTGTTTACCGCATTGGCTATTCTGGGATGTCGGCGCCTGATTCCGTGCGTCTCTTTATGTCCAGATTGCCGGTTGTCAGTCGGCCATGGTGTTTTGATGGTATGTGTTTGAGAGGGGGGGGGTGCAAAATGGAGGGAGAGAGAGAGAGAGAGAAACAGCTTTCTGTGACACTAAGACTGTCTCTGCAGGCACTGACAGCTCTGCAGCGCTGCCAGGACACACACAGGGGGCTGTGGTGCCACCAGATAGGCCTCGGTGACATGCCACCACGGAGAACCTCCCTCCGAGGAACCCCGTCACTCAGAGCCCTGCGGGGGAGCGGGAGTGGCTCTGCTCCCGTCTCACTCTCTGGCTCTCTCTCGCTGTCTCTCCCTGTTCTCTCTCTCTCTTGCTGTCTCTCTCTGGCTCTCCCTGCTCTCTCTCTCTCTCTCTCTCTCTCTCTCTCTCGCTCTCTCTCTCTCGTTCTCTCTTTCTCTCTCTCTCGGTCTCTCTCTCTCTCGCTGTCTTTCTCTGGCTCTCGCTCTCGGTTTTCACTGAGCACACGGTGGGGGTCTTTAAAATAAATGGATGGGAGCAATGTGGAGAAGCGAAAGGAAAAAAAGCAGCGAGGGAAACAGAGGCTGGGGAAGAGCAACACAACAGCCGACTGCCAAACAAGACAAACAATGTCGGGCGGGCTCGTGATCCGTGGGGTGGAGCAGAGAGAGGGGGGGACGGGAAGGGAGGAGTGGGGTTGGGGGAAAAGCGACGGGATAGGATGGGGGGAGGCGGTGTGTGAGGAAAGGAGTGCTGTGAGCAGGAACACGGGGTTGGTGGTTGTTTTTGGAGGAATGCGGGACACTGGGGTGTGGAAGACCCTGGGTCAGTTCTTAAGGGAGGAAGAGGGAGGCAGGCAGGGAGGGAGGGAGGGAGGGAGGAGACGGAGAGAAGGAGCGATTAGAGTGCGAGTAAACTCCCCGTCATCCCCCCATCTCTGTGTTGTAGTTACACAGCCTGAGACATCCGCACTGATTCATACCACACACCCCCTCCTCTTCCCCTCTCTCTCTCTCTCTCTCTCTCTCTCTCTCTCTCTCACACACACACTCTCTATCTTTCTCTCTCTCCCTCTCTCTCTCTCGAACACACACTCATACACACTCACACCGACGCACACAAAGCGCGTACCTGGCGCAGCCTGCGCCGCGGAAGCGCGTGTCTCAACACGAAGCTGTCCTCCACGTGCTAGCGAACATCCTTTCCACGCGGGAGGTCACGACGCGAGAGAGAGAGAGAGGGGGAGATCGATGGAGAGCACGGATGCCACTGGGACAGAGACGGCATGGTCGGGGAGCGACGTGTGAGGGTGAGGTGACCTAGTTAGCGGTGAGGGACGGGGAGCGTGGAGGAACGCCAGGGAGAAGCTTGGCAGACTCTCACACACTCGGAGAACCAGTGCCGGAGTACAGGCAGGGAGAGAGAGACAAACAGACAGACATGGGGATGGAGAGAAACGACTGTGAAAAAAAAACACATCCGTCCTGTCAGAGGGACAGGGAGCGCTATCCTGTCGCAGGCATTGTGCACACACAGTACATCCAGCCAGCGAAGGTTATACATATAGCCGCCACCAATTAGTCCCACTCTGTGACTCCCCTGCAGACGTCAAGGCGGCAGCATGTATTCTTTTTGCGCTTTCTTATAAAGAAATGCGTTGGACTTGTGCGGGGGAAGGTGAAGGAACACGTCACACGCGACGGGAGCGATGACGGGAGAGAACATGTGTTGGGCTGAGGGCAAAGTAGAGACGGCGTGGAGTTTCTTTGCCACTGTGGGGTTGTGAGTGGGGAGGGCGTGCGCGGATGGCGGAATGCATCTAATCCGCTTCGTTCCCAGATCCTGTTTTTCTCCCTACCTGAGAGCGAAACAAAGGCGCGGCGGCAAATGAGATTAGATGAATCCGAATCACTCGACGCCGTTGTTTTTTTTTCCATCTTTTCTTTAAATACAATTTTAAATGCGGCGTCAACGTCGTAAAATGCCTGAAACCACTTTTGTATTTAAGAGGGTTACGAGTAGCAGGATCTTAAGTCATTCCAGGTTTGGCACTTTACCTAAACTGTGTGTGCGTGCGTTTTATGTCGCCGCTGGTTCTTTGTCAGAAGATGAATAATTTAGCGGGCCTTCTTTGTCTCTCGCTGTGCAGGGAGTCTAAATGCATGCAAATGTAGAACCGTGTGAAAAGAGATTCACCTGGGGAGAGAAATAAACACGCTCTCTCACACACACACACACACACACCCGCACCCCCACACACACACACACACGCCAGCAGGAGAGAGCAGTGCATCTTAATCAGGTGCATCCTGGTTGTTTTGGAAGCCTTCTAAATATGGCTGCGGGTCTCCTGACACAGGTAAGTGTTCCTGTCGCCCCCCCCCCCCCCCCCCCCCGTCCCCCGTCCCCCCAATCCCCCCACCATCCCCCACACCCCCCCGAGACATCCTCTGCACACTGCTCACCGGAGCTGCTTTAACTTCCCCTATTCCTCCCCAAAGGCTGTTTCCATTTAGAGGTGATTGAAACGGTGTTACACACTCCATTGTGACTATATGCCCAGGGCGCCTTCCTTGAATCCATTCAAGATTATCTTTTATATTGACTTTCAGCTTGCCGCGTGATGGAGCCTCGCTTCTGCGGCTGACTGTTTGGGGTCTGGGCCAGGCGGCACTGCTAGGGGACGGGGATGCGAGCAGCAGAGTGACAATTAGCCCAAAACAAGGGGACCCGAATTCGATTAGCATCTCAACGGGACCCGTGAATCATTAACAGTTTCTCTCTCTTCAACTCTCTCTCTCTCACACACTCTCTCTCTCTCTCTCTCTCTCTCTCTCTCTCTCTCTCTCTCTCTTTCTGTCTCTCTCTCTCTGTCTATCTGTCAGTCTGTATCTTTCAGTCTCTCTATTTGTCTGTATGTGTGTGCCTGTCTCCCTGTCTGTTTGCCTGTCTACCTACCTTCCTGCCTATTTCTCTCTCTCTCTCTCTCTCTCTCTCTCTCTCTCTCTCTCTCTCTCTCTCTCTCTCTCTCTCTCTCTCTCTCTCTCTCTCTCTCTCTCTCTCTCTCTCTGTCTTCCCGTCTTTCTGTCTCTCTGCTTGTCCGTCCATGCTTGTCTTCCTGCCTGCCTGCCTGTATGCCTTTCTCGATCTCTCTCCATCTCACCAGTGCAGTTTGAGCCTGGGCTGATTCCACTCTTCCGCCTCCCGAGAGAAGAACAGGAAAGAGGAAGAGGGGATGGGAAGTTTCTCTAGGTTGAAGAGGAGGGGAGGGCGGAGCAGCCCAACTGAACCCAGCGCACGCGGGCTTTGTCTCAACAGAACTCCGCTCCCTCTGGCAAACTGCAGCTGCACCGCCGGGATGCCCGTGAAGCAGCAGAGACGTAGAGGTTTGTCTGTGCCTTTATGTGCTGTTCCATGGGTACGTGTCGGTGTTGGGGAGAAGTGATGGGGTTTGTATTGTTTTGGTGGACTTTTGTTTTCGTCATCTCTTTTTTATGAGGCTTGCTCCTCGAAGGTGGTGAGACTGTCTAAACCTCTACAAATATCCTTGTTTATCTCACTAAACTACATTTTCTGAAGATATTTATTTGACTGAATCGAGTGTATGCATATCAAGGGAATTGTTTTGGTTTTGATTTATGAGCAAAATAACACTGAGTCCTCCATCTAATCCCAAAACAAACAGGCACATCTCATCCAACGCCAAGCCCCACTCACCCACACACACAAAAACCCACATGCCCATGTGTATGAAAATGCACACACACACACACACACACACACACACACACACACACACACACACACACACACACACAAACACTCCCGTCTCTATTTTGATGATGCTCGAGCTGGCTTATGGAGATGGGAGGGAAGCAGCAGACATCAATCTGCTCCCCTCTGAATAATGTCCTAAACCACTAGCTCTTAATTACCACAAGGCACTGTAACAAGCTCTGCTTTTGTGAGGGACTGTGTGTGTGTGTGTGTGTGTGTGTGTGTGTGTGTGTGTGTGTGTGTGTGTTGGTTTTCTTTAAATACGCTATGCATTTCTCTTGAAGTGCTCTTATGTGTGTGTGTGTGTGTGTGTGTGTGTGTGTGTGTGTGTGTGTGTGTGTGTGTGTGTGTGTGTGTGTGTGTGTGTGTGTGTGTCCCTGCGCGGATCCACGTTCTCTAAACCGCGTGCTCTTAATTACAGGCGTGTTAACAAGCGCGCTGCCCCTGCTGGCGAGCGAGGCGTCCCTGGACGGTCGTTTCCTCGCGGGGAGACGAACGCAAACACGTCCGGGGCTCGTGTTCGCCGACACCGGCGCCAT